>LUGF01050837.1:186359-237293 GCA_001625245.1 Calycopis cecrops | reverse complement strand
CGGCGAGTCCATATAAAATGTATGAAAATTACAGGAAATATGCCAGTGGCGGCGTTTTGTGGTTGTGGCCGTGCCCGTGTGCCGTGTGCGTGGAGCCCTTAGGCCTTCGTCAGATGCGGAAAGGTTTTTTACTTCGAATTAATCAATCAATCAATCAATATACTCTTTATTGTGCACATACAAACATTTTACGGAGAATACATATAGGAACATTAAATTAAGTATAACAAACGCACACAAAGGCGGCCTTATTACTTAACAGTCATTTCTTCCAGGCAACCTTACCTAGAGGAAAAAGACTTTAGCTATCAGGCGGCAGTGCACAAGCTACATAATAAATTTATACATAGATGAATAGATACACATAAATACAATAGATATCTATATATACTATTAATACTATATACAACATATAATACTCAATACTAATAAATATATGATATGGTGTTAGATGAATGATCAATTATGACTTAATTATAAAAGGTTTTCTCAGTTTGTGTATAATCTATGGGTTTTTTGTTTTTTAATTTTGACAGCTGTAATATTTTTTAGAACTCGTTAGAAGCGAAAACTTAAAACTATCAAGTAACAGTGACCTGTATTCAGCAGCACACACTTGTAGCGCTACGAGTGATCGTAGCTTCACTCTCCTGTGCTACGATACATGTTGACGCGACCTCATAATATTATTTACGCCGCTAAAGAAGTTCAAGGATAAGTTATACAAGATATAGATAGAGAAAGATAGATATGTTTCGAAGGTGAGAATCCGTTGCTCTACTGAACTTGGCCGACCCTCGTCTAAAGTATCGCTGGGCTCGAGTTACCCAGCTGTCAGCACGCACTAATTGCTGTGCAAACGAAATTCTATACTCGTCATCTCTCTTCCTATTTTTTTATGTATGTATTATTAGGAGGCATACGAGCAGTTGGAGCCATTTTCATGACTAGCGACACCCATCGACATCCGCATAGAAGTTATACAGATGCATCCTTCCTCCTCCCACCTCCATGGGGCACACGCCGCACGAAACGCGACAGCAGCGAGTAAGCGAGAGGTACCTTCCCGGTCGTGCCGGTCGCTCTTTCTAAAAGGGAACCATTTGTTTTCATATAATCAACACTCGACAGTTTTAAAAACTGTTGCAACGTGTTCTGATATCTATTTAAAGTATCTCCAGTATTTTTTTTTACAAATATCTTTCACGTACTTATTGTACAGGCAGATGCGATGCCGCATTGCGGTGTGTTAGTAGACGGTGGCCCAAGGAGGAAGGAGAAAGTAGGGCAACGCATCTGTGTGACCTCAACGCGGATGTCTATGGGCGTCGGTAGTCATGAAAATGTCTGCGATTGCTCGTGCGCCTCCTGATACTATAAAAAAATATTGCGGACGAAACCGCGAAACACGGCTAGTGTTCAATGAAAATACTCCCTTGGCATTATGTCGCAACGTGTCCTTGAAAACGTGATGCGTTGAATACTAACAACTGTAATCTAGTTAAGTGGCAGATATAATTGCATTATCACCCGGCGGTACGATGTAACCTTCACGTGTGGTGCACATGCGGGATTGCAGGGGCTTCGGTTACGGACGGGGTAATTGTGGCCGGGGGTAAACGGAGTCAAGTGTAAAGTTGACGTTTAAACCTCTCTATGAGATTGTTGTTGATTAGCTTTTTAGTCCCTTATGAAACGAATTAATAAACGTAATTGTGGCCGAGGAAACCTTAGATGAAGTATACATAATCTAAGGAGGAAACGGAGTCAACTATACACTTGACGTTTAACCCTTAAATATGACATTGTTTTCGGTTAGATTTTCTTGGTTCCTTAATAATCGATTTAAAAAATGTGAGATGCAAAATCATGTGGAAGAGTAACGCCGTTTGCCGAGCTTACCTCGCTTACGTCGCTTACGTCTTGCGCTCCTTTGACTACAGAAGAGGTTTCAGTAAGAGGTAGGGCCGGTGGCCCATGGAGGTGGGTGGAGAAAGTTGGGCGGCGCATCTGTATAGCCTCTATGCGGATGTTTGTGGGCGTCGGTAGTCATTAAAATGGCTCCGACTGCTCGTTTGCCTCCCATACCATAAAAAAAAAATCATGGACTACCGGCTGGCGCAATTATATTACAGCTCGGATACATGGAGCATATTGCGCCAGGGGTCGCCGCTTCGAATCCCGCCTAGGTCATGGATGTGTTTATCTATGTATTTTTATAATAAAAATCTTAAATATTTGTATAAATTTATAAAAAATAATAAATATCCTTTGTGTAATACCCGTGACAAAGGTCCTTACAGTGCTTAGGACGGAATTAAGTTCACGTGGTGCCAAAGTTCACAGGTATTATTAATATTATGCTTGGTAGTAAGTATTACCATAGTAAAATAAGAATAGTAAGCTATCTAATTCCAATCGGCTACATAAACATCTACTCTTGCCTTGACGCCTAGGGTTGATATTTTTATTTTTTCCTTGTATGGGTATAATAACTTACAGGACTTAGGTAAGAAAAACTACTCTATACTGTACTCTGCTATTACGTACCTACCTATACCTATTACCTACTATCCAATCATACGGTATCCGGAGTTCGGACACTCGTATTACGCTTGCCGTTTAACGGTTTTAATCGCCGTCAGATAAATCAGTCGGACACGCGATCGGTACCGTTTATTTAAACGATTAAAATCTCGACATTTGGTTCACTGCAGCCAGGATATACAATAACGCTATGTTACCAGTTAAAATAGTCTATATCAGCCGTTATTTTGATGTTATCGAGTCAAAGATGCTTTTGGCCCCTATCAATGAAAGTGGAGACTGAATCTCTTCGAATTGCACCCAAACCTGACGGCTACCTCGCTAGGACCGTCTTCCCACCTGGTGAACCAACACTTGATCTTCCCTCAGTCGGTCTTGACGTTATTACCTGGGCTAATAAAACTCTTTGTTCTTAAATTGTTTTGGCAGTGGGTGGGTCCGGGAGACCGCCTTGACCGGCCCACAGCCAAGAACAAAAACAGCTGAGACTGATGTAACAAAAATTATGATGGCGAGGTGGCAATATGCCGCTGGTTGTAGCTGGTGGGCCATGCTGTGAGCACAGCAGGACCCTATCATCTATAAGTTAAGCTTCATGTTTGAAGATAGACTTCCACCTGACGAATTTACCACATGATGAAGCATTTTATCTGCCTACACATTAAATCGAGAAAAACTGATAAAAAAAGGCCGACAATGCGCTTGCAAAGCCTCTGATTTCGCGGATGTTTGTGGGCGGCGATCATCTTTTATCTGCTCGCTTTCTCCTATAAAAATAACGATACTAATATAATGTTAATAATTTGTTTGAATACGTTGATTTCAAAAGGCCCCCGCTCCCCGCCCCTTGTCGTAGCCTGATGGTATACAGCCTTCTTTAAGAAATAGTCTATCTAACACCGAAAGATATTGAAATCGCGTTCCGATTTCAAAAAATCTTATATTTAATATTTTCTGATAATAATTAATTAACCATTATTAATTGAAGTAATGATAGCATCAGTCTAGGACCTAAAGGAACGGATGACGAGGGTTATACGTAGCTCTTAAAATCAACGTATTCAAACAAAAAACCTATATGTCCTTAAAACATTTATATTCTTAGTTGGTATAGATTTATCACTTTTTCTCGATTTAATGTGACGAGGGCAGCTAAAATGCCTCATATACTAGAGGGCGATAATGATGCGGGTGTAATCGCGAATCGCTGCTAGTGATAATTATAAATGTAATAATTGTGCACTCTGTGAGATAGTTTGTCAAGCGGTAGGTCGTTATGTACCCACGCGGTATACACATACATGGTCAGATATGGACTTTATTATACCATGACTCACGGCACGCCTTAAATAATTGTTATGTCAGCCATTATATGTGTAATGCCACTGTGTGCAACATCAACATTATCATCAGCATTATTTTGTTTCGTACCTTATCCTACTAATAATTTAAATGTGAAAATCTTAACGGGCTTGACACCTGTAGATTATAACCTTGGAATAAAGAAAAGACAGAAGTTTTATTTATAGTGCCTTTCTCTCTACTCTAATCTTTACAGATAAAACCTAATTCTTAATCACTGAAAAACAGCATATTAGCTAATTAAAATATTTTATAATTCAAATACGGCAAACTACACACATTCATATTAATTACTAAAAAAACTTTTTTGAAAAGGAAATAACAACTATTTTGTCATAAATTTTACACGGGTGAAACCACTCGACTATGCAATACAAGTCAGACCAAAATATAGCAGCTCAGCCGAAGGATTTTAATACAAACCCGCTATACTCTATTACATAAACCTCTGTTATGAATGTCAAGACCTTTCCTGATTATCCCGGCTTAGATTGGATTACCTGGCTGAGTACTGCACGACACATTCGTACCGTCCCTTGTCCAAGTTATAGCCAAAGTAAGCTCTTCTTACTTATTTTGACTGAAAAGGCATGAGCTTGGACTTTTTATATTATGTATTGGGGGATTTGACTTATTTTGGTAATCGAACTGTCGGAGCCACTTCATAACTGCCGACGCCAATCATTATCGTTATGCCCACCAGACCACCGGACTTAAACAGTATGAAATGCAATAAGGTAGCCGTCACTTTGAGGCGGTGTCATGCGAGCTAACGATGCTTCTCAGGTCGTGATAGCCTAATTCGAATGCAATGCAGAATCGCACTATGTCTTGCTAGACTCGCCTACCATAAACCCTCTATAAGCGGTAGAACTATTGCAACAATGCAGCTGATTCTGGTTTATCTAAGCTGCCTATCCTGTAAGTTAGTAATTAATACCCATGTACTTAATACATACTTCCCATGGATAGACAGAGAGAATCGATTGTTATATAATGCCACAATCTATATATATAAAACTCAAACGTGACATAGCCATCTATCAACGCACAGCCCAAACCACTGGACGGATCAAGCTGAAATTTGGCATCCAGGTAGATGTTATGACGTAGGCATCCGCTAAGAATGGGATTTTTAGAAATTCAACCCCTAAGTGGGTAAATCCATATAAACTTCAACACCCTATGTGTTGAAGTTTATATGGATTTCGCGGTTGAAACCGCGGGGCACAGCTAGTCCTACATATTTGTCTCGCTTCCTCCACATTTAACAATGTATACAATAGTATGTTTCCATTCCAGCGAGCACCAGAGAGAACCGCGCCGCGCCCCCGGAGCCCGACACGGACCGCCAGTCGCGGGCGCTGTACCTGCCCAAAATACAACAGAGCACCACGAGAGCGCCCACGACGCCCGACGCCAACACAACAGCGCCCGAGGTGCAGTGGACGCCCGTGAACGTCAGCGAGGCGACCACGAGCGCGCCGAGTGCGGCTAACACAACCGAACGCGAGACAGTAGCGCAGAACACCACGTACGCGAAACGACGGAACCTGACGCGACCGGACTTCGTCAAAGAAGAGATACTAGAGGGCGCGGCAGAGAGCCGCATAGTCACTGAGAAGCCGCTGTCCCTAGAGACGACGTTCCTCCAGACGAGGATACCACCGAACGTAGAATCTTCTAGAAGAGTAATAGATGAAGAGGGAGGGATGGACACGGGTGCGATAGCCGGGATATCCTTCGCGGTGCTGGTGGTGGCAGCCCTGACCGGGAGCACGGTGTTCGTGCTGTACCGCCGGAGGTACCTCAACAAACCCCAGACGCTGAACGACAAGTGCTCCAACCCTGACTCCAGCGGATATTTGGACGACAGTACTATTCGGGTGAGAGATTTTTTATTGCTTAGGCAAACAATCCTCTGAACGGTCGCACTGTAATCGTTCACAGGAAAAGTAGATGCAGATTTCTGATTCAGCAAGAGAATGTTTCTTTTTTATAGTAGGTATATGGGGGAAAAGAAGCAGTCGGAGTCATTTTCACAACCACCGACACCCACAGCTATCCGTATAGAGGTTATACTAATGGCTTGCCCTCCCTCTACTCCCCCCTCCAAGGTCAGACATATTACTTGGTATATAACATTCTATTCTCATATAAAATTATGACACTAAAATGCGTCATTGGATAAACATAGTATGCCCTTGCTTAATATAATATGAGTTATTCTCAATGACCCTAATGGAATTTGCTAATCGCGCAAATAGTCCGTATATAGTAGCGTTATATACGCGTGTGTGGTACAGAAGAACCTACCAAGGCACATGAAGTTTCTACAGTGGTTCTTACGCACAACGTGCAATGTGCAAAAAATGTGCATTTTATCTGACTCCACAAAAATTATAGTAATGACTTTCGAATGTCACAACATTCTGTCATTGTTACACTTAGCATGTTTGTTACTCTAGTCACGTCCTGTAGCTTAAATGGTATGGATAGATTTGGCACACAATTTTAATAATATTATTTTTATATCCTCACTGTCTGGATTAATATGAATCCGGATTGGACTAAAATTCTTATGAATCGGATCACCAAATTCGTTACATCTTAATATACCTAGTATCGAACCTTAAATGTCCCTATGTTAGGCACGATTGTCCAACCAACTGTTGTTGAAACCAACGAGGATTCGAAGCCTTTGGATCAATGCTCAAACGCATCACAAGCACAAGTAAAAGCTAAGTGTCTCTCTCTCCTTTCTACAAACACAAGAACCGTGACCACGCGAAACGTGAGGCAAGAGATACCACCCCGGTGATAGTCGGTAGCGGTGCAAAAATGGCACTACTTTCTACATATTGTGTAGTGAACACCTATTACGTCACAGGTGCATGGAGTTTAGAGCACAATCTGCAGTTTCTACGCTTACCTTCCCATGTTACTGTGCTTTTCTGACGCTATATGTATCTAATCAAAACAACGCCTGTTTAAGTTCTATCGGGGCCCGATGTTTGGAGGTCTTGGTGTTTGACATGAGGCCCTTTTATAGTTACTTTAAGGCCCTTAAGGCTGCCCGTGGCTGCAGCTCCTAAGCCCTCACACTGATCCGGCGCTGAATCAACCACTAACATATTCATTCACACTTTCCAGGACAACTCGGAGGAGATGTACAGCTTGGACAACGACTCCTTCCTGAACTCTCTCGAGGCGATGACCATACAGAACTACTGGACGGACACGGTGAAGCACACCAAGCTGTGAGATGGACAGACAGACGTATAGTTGTATTTACACTCGACTATGGGTGCGCTCGGAAATGTACGAGCGGTGTACGGTATGACGTCACTATTGTCACGGTACTCGCTGTGCGTTTCGGAACACAGCCTAAATTGACATTTGTTTAGCTTTCTTTAGGTTTTTCGAAATGGCATCTAGCAGATATTGAGGGCTATCTACCGATTGAAACAGAAAAATATTCTATTGAGTTGAATATTCAATCAAAGTTTGTTGCGGCCTATGTGTGCATTATTCTTTATCCATAACCTTCAGTATTTATGTATTTAGAACTGTCAAATTTTACATAATTTGTTTGTACAAATTTTATATTTTATATATTCTAAGCAGTTTTTCAGTAACCATGCTTATGGTGATAAAAATAAGCGCGAAATAAAGATAATAGCAATAATATTATTGCTGTTTCTTTATTGTTATGTTATTTAAATCACCTTAGTATCAATATTCAACTGAATCATAATTTATTCCCAATTTTTTATAGTCCTATGATGCAAGACATACTAGCATTGTCTTATATCACATCTCTATCAATAAGTACGTGAATAATTCGTAAAGAGCACTGAAGGAATGCTTATTATTAAATACAAAATATAAATAACATCGAATGCCTACGTGACTATGTTCCGAAACTAGCTACTTGCCTGCGAAATAATTAATTGAAAACGCTCCATGCAGATAACCAACACCTACATAGTTTATTTTGTATCTATATTATAATTACAATAATAATTCAATTAACTATCGTTGATTATTTTAATATTCAATTTCTTCATCATGCGAAGTTTTCAATACTTCGTAGGTGTGAACTATGTATAAACCGCGATACTAAATATCGTATCAATTGTTCAAGGGCGATTGGTGCAGTGGTAACGTAAGGGCGTTCATTACGACTTAGGCCACAGGTTCGAATCCCGAACAGGTCGTGGACGTTCATATACAAGGTGGATACAAACCAAAGGCATTAAATTAAACCACATGTACTATAAGTACCTACTGTTAATCGGAGACCATTAAAAAAAAGTTTACGACAAGTATACGAAAATACTTTTTTCAAACAAGTTAAATAGCGAAAAAATAAGGAAAACTTGTAAACACTCTTTGTACGCGCCGCCGCGGCCGCTAGGTAAGGTCGCTAAGCCTCGAACGGGGTGAATGACCCCGACGGACTATAGGCGGCCGCGCGCTCGAACAGCTGATGGTACAGAGTGTACGAAGTGAGAAAAAACTTTAGAAAATTCCTGTGGCTAAACTATTGCTCCGATTGATCTGATATTTGTTGTGTAGCCTGGAAATTATACTCTAAATATGTAGTTTAATTTAATGCCTCTCGGTTGTATCCACCTTGTATGTACAGAGCCGGATTAACCCTGTCATGGGCCTGTAGGCACTACAATTTTCGGGCCCTTTTTCTTTACCTATTCTGACTGAATAAATCATGTGATGTATTTTTTTGCCTTCTAGGGCTGCCAACATTTTAGTGTCAAAATATAGTATTTTTAAGAAAAGCTTTTAAAAATATAGTACCTTGCACAAACATATATTATTTTAGTAGGGAACAATAAAAAATAACCTAAGTTACATTTTACTAATTTATTTTTTATTTTTTACTGGCCAAAAACTATATTTTTTTGCACTTCTTGCATTTTTTTCTCTCCAATGAAACTGGCAGAAGGTTTATCGCAGTCAATTTTTATATTACTTTAAATCAAAAGCTCTAAAAAAAAAAATATATGTGCTCTGTTTCTTTCTTCACACCATTTAAAATTCATAATCCTTTCTGTGAATGCCGAAATAGCGGGAACAGAACGCAGAACATTGATCTAAAATATAGTATTTTCGCGTACTATATAATTATTTCTTCAACAGTATATAGTACGGAGTCCCGAAATATAGTACAATACTATATATTATAGTCCGATTGGCAACCCTACCTTCTACCCACATTCCTGAATATAATTCCAGATATAGGCATGGATGACATGACGTCCTAACTCCTATGGGTCCAGACATCGCAGGCTCTATCCGTGCTCAACGCGGGTTGGTTCCGTGTTAGTACAGAACAGTCACTCGCGCAGCACACGCTTAGAGTAAGCGTACGTTTGATTCCGCCCTAAGTCTAGGTGTTTTCTATGTTTAAGTACATGAAAAATTAAAAGCTACTAAATAATTTTTAATTTAAAATATATATTTAGCCAAACGAAATAAGCAAAGGAAAAAGTGAAGTACAGTTCTGTTAATTTAAATAGGGACTTTTCTAACTTTCTTAGATATAAAGTCGTTTACGACTTCTTCGATGTGGACCTTTTCCAATATATCATTTTCAATTGCCATTATCGACAATGAATTTAAACGATGTTGAGACAAAATATCAATATGACTAAAATTGTTTACAAAATTCTTATTATGCGACGCCATTATTCGATTTAAGGGTGCTCGAATATCGGCATTTGTTCTGCTAGGTTTTGGACAGAAAAGTTGATGCGTATAAAACTCACGTATACGCTTTGACCTACTAGGTATACGGATATAAATTAGATTAGTTAGTTCATTGCAATTAAACTTATCATGTAAACTTATTACAAAAATAAATAAACTTACCTTATTTAATTCTGTTTTATAATCAAGAAGATTTATTTTCTCGTCAAGTTTTCAAGACCACTGTCATATAAAGAACTAATACTCAACAGTCGAGTCTACTTCTACATAAAAACAAACGCTCCTGCTTGATAGTATCAAACGAATCGGGGATTTCTCCAACGTAAAACGACATAAACCGTGGGCCTTGTCGCTGCGTTCTGAATGTTTTAAATACTTTTGGTTTTGTGTATGTGAAAATCGTAAGTCTTCAAACACGGAGAACACAAACAGTAAACTTTTTAAAATTTACCTTGCAATCGCAGAACTCATGTCACATATTGTAATTAAAGATACGTAGGTTATAGGTATTTTGAAAGTTTCGGAACTATTACGCTACAAATTATTATCACGCTATGGAAGCTTACAGAACGCATCCAATAAATCGGGGATTCCCCCAACGTACATGAAGTCCACTTAGTTGCGTTTCGAAGGATTATATTAGTTTTAATATTAGATACTAGATGGATCTGTATGTATAAAGTGTTACAGGCGTTGAAAAAGAAAGAATTGTTTTGTTAATTACCATTTTCGTTCAATTCAAATTTTTTTTTTCGGAATGCAGTGCAGTGGGCGGGGCCCCTGTCGATGCTGGGCCCCTAGGCAGTTGCCTACTCTGCCTTAAGGTTAATCCGGCTCTGTATATGTATTACTAGCTGTTACCCGCGACTTCGATCGCGTGGTTTTTAGCGATAAAAAGAAGCCGACGGCACTCTTCAATCCTTCAATTATCTCCATACTAATTATCATCGATCCGTTGATCCGATTTAATGTGAAAGGTGGACAAAGAAACAAACACTTTCGCATTTATAATATTAATATGGATGTATTTCTATATTAGAATTCTACAAAATTTCTGAAATTAATAAAAAAAATTAAGTACTTACATAAAGAAATGTAATGTAAAAAATATTCCATAGGCCATTTATTGATTTCGTTAAAGTCTGTAGAAAGCTGAACAAAAACATACTAACATAATCACTACCGGGTACAATATATTAACTATCAGATAGTTTTATTTTAATAGTTTACATTATAGATGTTATTTTATAGATGTGAATTTATATGTAAATAGTACTTACACATGTTGTGATAAATTTATTTTTTAATTTATATTTAGTTGCCTAAGTGGTTTATTTTTGTATAGACTAAGCTTATTATTGTAAAACTTCTTTATGTGAATCGCGGTCTTGTTGAATTAATTATACAGGGTTATTTGTAAAAAATCAGCAAGCTCTTATATATTATATATAGCTAGCAATTTTTACATTTCTTCTGTGACTTTTGACATAACCCAATAAATTAATTTTAAATTACTTTCTGTGGTGATGATTTTTCGGCCACTGCGACAGCTGTGCACGGGTTTGTTGACCTTATCATGCGCGACTTATAACGCTCTGACGAAAAATTTAATTAATATTTATTTTTGTATGAAAAAATAACAGCGAATTATGAAAAGTTGTAGAACAAATGTTGTACTTAAAGATGCTGGCTGGCTATAACTGAGAACTTGCTGTTGTTTTAGAAGTAACCCTGTATACTTTCAGTAAGTTTGTTTTGCAGAAGCAGTCATTTTGTGATCATAGTTCCTGCTGTAAATTTTAAAAGTTACAGATGCACTAAAATTCAGATGTATACTGCCGAATGTTCATTTAAACTAGTTTTATTGTTGTAAGTGAGATTCGCATAATGAAATCAATAGACTACTTAACCAAATATAATTATTGGATTTTTTATGATGGTTTAATCTCCAGTATAATCAGTGGCGTAGGTGAATGAGATTGAGTATTCCCCGAAATCATGCCCTTTATCGAGTCTTGACTTGTGTATTGACTAAGGTAAAAATCTCGAGTCTTTTGTATAACAGGTTTTATTTTTTTTACACTAACTTTTTAGTTTCGATTCTTAATTATTTATTTAAACCTTTAAACCTTAATAAAGTTATTTAATGATTGAAAATGAAATTGAAACTAAAAGTGTTACTCCTTTTCATCGCTTTTAAAGGTTTAAGTAGATAACAAAAAGGAGGGAGTCAAAGTTTAATAGTCAAAATTCGTACCCGAACTACGCCACTTTAAAATTTAAAAATGTTAACAAATTTAAAATTTGCATTAACAATATAACAAAATAACATTATTACTTCGATCAAAGCCGAGTTTAAAAGAGATATACAAGGCTTGTAACTTATAATCCATGAGGTTGATATAATAGAACTCAGAGCGCCATCTCTCTGTGGCTAATAAATGCATTAAAATGGTAGCGCCACTGTTGCATTAGAAGTAGCAAGTTTTAAAGAACGCGTTAAAAATAATATTACTTAAAGAATTAATTGCTTTTTAAATTACTACTTAAAGGTATTTTTCTTACCAAAAGTGACAATTTAAATACTATGCTATTAATAAATAGTAATATGTGTTTCGTATAACTAAAAATGCATTGTTCTCATCGATATTACGGTTTATTATATGTTACAAGTCTAACAAGTTGTAAATAAGAATAAGTGTTTGATCTCAATATTTCAGTAGTCAGAAATATGCATGTAATGATAACATAAGCTTTAAAAATTATGAAATGATTGAAATAGATCAATGAAATTATCAAATTTGTAATTAGGCTTAAGATTTAGTATTTCCATTACAAATGTATGTATTATTTGTCTAAGTGTAAGACAAGCTAGTATATACATTAATGGGGTTGCCATGTGTAAGATTTTCAATTATAAATGAAAAATATTTAAACGAGATTTTTTAGAAAGTGGAGCACAATTTTTCGTAGTGTTTTCGAGAATTACTGTAATACCAATTTTTAATTCTTCGGCTACTCTCAAATCGCCGTCAACTCATGTGTTCTTATCAAACCGACGTCTGTTGGTGTTCGGGTGATTTAAAGAACGGCATTTCACGCACTGCCAGATATTTAAATATTTAATGGTAGTGTGTAACAAGCCTTATGTGTGAGGGACGAATACTCTCTAAAATCCCACAGCTCCCTTTAATCTCTTGCAGTTCTGAGAAATTCCCCGGGTAACGGAGTTGTGGACAATTACTGGTAACCCCATAGCTGGTGTTAATGTCACGCCGTTTCCCGCTGTCGAATAGAATACCACAGTAAATGACGAAATCTCCTAAAATCAGGGATATATTTTTAATAGCTTATAAATATAGGTGTTTACATACACTCCATATCGAAATGTCTTGTTTTCTATTTAAAAACTTTTTAACAAATTAAGTTAATAAATTATAATTATAAGTATAATATGTGCCTTGAGGCTACGTTTTTTCTAATCTAGTTTGAGACTAGATACGAAAGACTTGTTTCAATGGCACTTGTGCATAATTTTAGATCAAAAATATATAAATTTGTCTATGGTATAAAATACAGAGGCTCAATGTTTGGTAACCAGATTGACCAAAATAAAACGTAAGATATAACGCCTCATAACTAGAGAAAATTTGCAAGTCTAAATTTTACTATCTTTTTATCTTCTCATGGTTAATGGCAATTTTAAGCAAAATTTTTAACCTAAAGATAAAAAATAATTATGTTAATTAAATTCCTTATTTGAATGTTTTTTTAGTGATTGTTTTCCGTCCATCGTGAGATTTTTTAAAATAGATCAATTTGTGTTTATTCCCTATTGTGTGATCTTTGGATAATATTTATCTACTTACCAAGCTAGGACGTACAACGTCATTATTAGGCTGGCTTTGTATAATTTATTCCTTGTTTTATATTTTACAAAATATGGCTATCATATTTTGTTAACTGTGTGAGATATGTTACATAGCTCGACAGCACGTGTGTACTAAGATTTCATACCTTTTGTATATCATAAACATAGTAACTGAAATCACTAATCTGTTGAAAATTATCTATGTAAATATTGTCACCTAAAGTATTAATGCTGGTAAGCCTGTACTATATTAATAAATTGAATTATATATTTGTGTATAATTTTATCATAACATTTCATAGTATTAATAGAATTAATGTAATTAAAATTGTAATAAATCTATTCTTACTTGAACATTGTTTAATTATGAGCAAAAGCCGAGTAATGCCAGTATTGTCCACCACGATACTGAGAGGAGGACATTTAGGGTCAAATGACACCAAAAGCGCGGCGAAGGGCAGCGAAGTGGAGCGCAGTTTATGTGTCATATGAATTTCAACTTTATTTTTATTACTATAGTATTTATTATCAAATCCTCGCGACTTCTGGAGCATTCCAGCGACTTCTCGAGCAGTCGCGGGAATCCGCGCGTCTCGTTCGAGTTTCTCATGCGATAATAAGTATTATTATAAAGTTGAAATTCATATGACACATAAACTGCGCTCCATTTCGCTGCCCTTCCTCGGGTTTTTGTTGTGAGTTGACCCTTAGGGTGAGATACACAGCCCTATTGAGGGGTGAGGAGGACGGATGGCAACGCATAAGCGGATGCCTATGGGCGTCGGTAGTCATGAAAAGCGCTCTTATTGCTCGTTTTCCCCCGTACAGTATCCTATGTCCTCTTTTTCTTAAGCTCCCGCGCACTATACAGCCAGACTGCCGTAACAGGCCGTAATATTTGAGCAGCCAGTTTATTGGCTCCAATAGACGGTCATTTATGATCCTCTATCGAAAGTCATTTTGTGCAAAAGTTTCCGAATACAAAATACGTCCGGCTTCTACAAGTGCACGGAGATCGACTTCAGTTACACACATTCATTCGCTCTCTCTGCGCATACCCAATGAGCTGCCGTGCAAAGGCGCGTTGCGATAGCTACTGTAGCCAGAAATTCTAGGATGATTATGTGCGCGGGCTCACATACTACGTCATTTGTTTGTCTGTTTGCGCGAGGAGCCTTAACAAAACAACCGATTTTAAAACTTCATTATTAGCAGCCGGAAGTGGCCCACTGTTGAGCATAGAACTTGCTAAAATAACAACCGCTAGAAATGTTATAGCCGTCCTTTATATTTTAGAAAGACAAGTGCTTAAACCAGCATTATGTTTTAGCAGAATAAGTGAGTTGCCCTGTTTGGATTTGCATATACCTCACAAAACGCTGCATGCAACAAGTTATGATAAATTAGTTGGTCACAACCGGGTTTGGATACAATATAACAATAATTGTAGTGTGTTTCAGCTCCGGTGGCCATCTTTATAATGAATATTAGCTAACTAAGAAGGACGTAAGTGCACAAGCATGTACATAGACACCTACAGTAATCCTATTCACTGTCTAGGTATATCATTTTCTTAGACGGATGGGACAACAATTTCACACACTGAGTGAAAAATTATCCACAATGCAACAAGAACAACATGTTGGTTCAGCTAAGGAATAGTGTTTACTCATTCATTCTGGTCTGTGGCTTAACATATTTGGTTCTAAGCCCTTCGAAGCAGATTGTCATGCCGAAGTCAGTAACAACGCAACAATTACCTCTTGCAACTACCTCTTGCATAGTCTATTTATACTTTTATTTTTCATAAGTGAGCCATCCAAGGGGAAAACCAAACAGGCAGTTCGTTACTTGTATACATTGTCTCATTCAATTTATTCTGATATTGCTTAATATGAAATTTATTATGTTAAATATTCACAAACAGTTCTAATAAATTACTACGTATTTACCAAATATAAAATGTTTTTGTAACATTCTTTGACCTATAACCACATGGAGTATTTTAAATGTCTTTCTGAATTTGACAGTTGACACTACAAATGACAGATGACATATTAGCTTTCGACGTAAATATTTCGAGAACTTCGAAAGTAAAAGTTTGTTTGTTTACTTTGTAATTATTGCAGCATTTTAAATATGGTTCAAGCTTGGTATATGGATAATGATCCGAGTGATCAACGTCTAGAACATCACCGTACTCCGCGCGAGTTCATCACAATTGATGACCTGTACAAGAAAACTGGTGTAGAATATTTTAGTGTAAGTTTTTGAGTGTTCCTGGAAATTGTTACAAATTCATAATATTATTCAAATCACGCTGTAAAAGTGCGAGCCCTATTTTGGGTTTTGCAAATACTAAAAATTAAAGTCGATTCACGATTCCAAGTAACGTTTTTATAAATTGTGCAATAAGTAAATTTTTTTAAGTACTTAACTCTTATCAGTAACATTAACTTTAAGGTCAAAGGCTTTCTGATTGTCTTTTTATTCTACACATTTCGTTTGCCTATCTTGTTCATTTGATTATATTTAAATACTGTTTATGAAAATGATATTTTATAGATAAATGTGAATACATATGCTACTGATGGAGTTTTGGACAAAATCAAGAAAGAGCGAGGATATACATACGAGGACGAGATAGTTTGTTCAAAAGAATGTCTCCAGAATTACGAGGAGAAGATAAAGTCATTTTACATGGAACATTTGCACACTGATGAAGAAATAAGGTAATAAATAGGTAGTTTCATATGTCTGCACAAGCTTGAGACGGAGAACTTTTCCTCTTATCATCCATTCTTTCTCCATTCTGGGACTGGTGTCTGTGGTTAACTACAACCAAAACAAAACTCAAAACTGCAATTTTCGAATAGATGCTTTCTAAAGTTCATAGATATATATTTTAATATGAGGCAAACGAGCAGTAGGAGCCATTTTCACGACTACTAATGCTCCTAGACATCAGCATAGAGGCTATACATATGCCCTGACATGCTTTCTCCTCCCACCTCCATGGTCCAAAACTTACACACCTCTAATGAAATTCAGGCTTTATATTATGTGCACTGCAGACTTAAGTGTTGCAGTTATTTTTAAAGGCAACATGGTGTGATATCAATTTTCTGAATAAATAGTTAAATAAAAATAATATGTATGTATGTATATAGTTAAATAGTTCTATCTGCTCCATCACACAGGTTTATTTACATAACCTTTGTTAACTGAGTAAGTCTTCATTTAAACCATATTAAAATGATACAACCAGTTTGTGTGATACAACCAGCAAAAATAATTTATTATTTAAATACCCTCCTTATGCACAATATTAATGAATTTTAATCAGTACTAATACACAACATAACTTTCCCCCATAAATATAGAAGTATAAATAAACAAAACTAGTAATCATCGGAATTGGATATGCCAATAATTACTGACCATAACTCTGGTGGTAGTATTTCCATACGTCTGGTGCAGGTATTACAGATCGGTATTCATTTGCCACACCATAATCAGATTCTGGCACAGGCTTTACATCTACAGCTGCACTAGTCACTGTATGCGCTAAGATCTGATCTGTGTGTCTTCGGTGTAGCCTTCCATCTTCCGTTCTCACCATATATGAACTGGGTCCTTCCATCCCCTCTATTTGTCGACACACAGAAATACCATTCATTTTCTGAAGTCGCCAATAAAATGATACAACAAGTTCGCAGTTCAAGCAAAACTAACTTATTATTTAAATACCCTCCTTTTATGTACAATGTTAATAAATGTTAATCACTACAAATACACAACACATAATTTATTTGCTAAACATTTAAAGATCTTAATTTTAAACTTTACCCAAAAACGATATTTTAATAAAATAAAGTATAAAAATGCAATTTAAAGTAATGCATGAAAATAAAAAATAATAAATTGTTTATGAAACGAAATGTATCTTATTCCAGTGTGTACACAATCCAATGAACTATTACTTACATTAAATGTTCCAGGCTTGTGTTGGATGGCTCTGGATATTTTGACGTGCGGGACGGAGTAGACGAATGGATTCGTATCTCTGTCACTGCTGGTGATATGATCGTTATACCGAGTGGGATTTATCACAGATTCACTTTGGATACTAATGTGAGTATTTTTTGTTTCTAGCTCATAATAAGCAAGCATTAGGAGTCATGTGGTGACTACAATTGCCTATTAACATACTTATGCAGATATGTTTGCCCTCCTATAAACACAAATCACACAAACACGACAGAGGGGACCTACCTCCAGCTTTTGTGGTATTTTGCTGGCCCCCATTTAGCTGCAATGAAATGTGAAAGCAATTTTTGCTCACCACTATTAGTGGTGGAATGTGACAGTTGATTGGTACCCAATGGTATTTGGGTGTTCAGGTGTCCTATCTGATTACGCAGCTATTTCTGGGGATCAGCAGCTATAGATCATATAACAGTTGTTTATCACAGTAACATTAATTAATTATTAATTTATTAATAAAAGAAAAAAATTGTAGGTCTTAATATAAATTATGTTTCATTAATGTTATTATAGTATTGAATTTAAATGAAAAATGTTTAGCGCGTAATGATAGGACCGACATATAAAGGCCCCTTAAAAAAATCTAGAATAAAAAAAATTAAATAAAAATGTCTTATTTCAGAACTACATCCAAGCTAAGCGTTTTTTTATTGGTGAACCAGTTTGGCTGCCTTACAACCGGCCTGCTGACGAGATGGACTGCCGCAAGGAGTATCTGGACAAACTTGACAAAGGATTTGTCCCCGTTTACTGAAATATAAACTATTGACTGTGAAGATATAGAAATTGCATCAACTGCTGGTATTAAAAATGATCAAATTACCCCTATTTGTAACCACGGTTCATGATTATTACATTTTAATTGGCTAGAAGTACGTAAAGGGTACCACAGTCGTAATACCCAATTAGATTGATTCATTGGCCAAGCTGGAGGACTTTACAACTATAATATGAATTTGTGGTTTTTGCTGTATACTTTATGAATCGGACCTTAAGTTTGTTCTCTTTCTATGTCTCTACCCTGTATAGTATATATTACCAAGTTTAATCATATCTCCTTGTGATATTTATTGTATAAATCTATTAAATGAATAAAAGGTAAAAGTAAGCAAACATGATATTTTGTATGTTTTTAATTAGATGTTGATAAGATAAAATATATTGTTAAAGTTATTGAATTTAAGTAACGTTGTATCATTTTTATCAAATTGTTAAAATAAACACAAGATTTTATGTATAATTGTTTTATTTATATTATACTTATTAAATTGCTTTATGTATTGTTACTGCTGCTTACTACTGCCATCTATCAACACTTATTGAAGTTACTGTTTAAAAGTTTGACTCTAGATGACGCTAGATAGAATGTAGTCTAGTGCCATCTAGTTTCATCTAGTATAATTCCTGGCAGTAAAAATAACATCAGTCATGAATGACTAAAATATCATGTATAATTATTAATTACTCCAAAACAATATCAGACCTACATTACAAAAGATATTGACCAAAGATAATTATTTGAAGAAACTGTGTCCCACTCGGGCGCCATGCTTAAAACAGATTACACTCGGATGACCATAAAGTATGTAACATAAACGAAATGTAATCATGACCAATCCGATTTTATTGTTTTAGGTTTTATAATAAAAATATACTATTTTATTTTCTGTAGACGCTTAATTCCAGACAAATAAATAAAATTGTAAGTAACTGCAGAAATAATTATATACCTAATAGATCGTTTTTGCCCCCGGCTTCGCATGCGTTAATTACGATGTCATTATATATATAGACCTTCCTCTTGAATCACTTTATCTATTAAAAAGTACCCCATCAAAATCGGTTGCGTAATTTTAAAGATCTAAGCAGACAGACAAAGACGGCGTAAAGCTACCTAGTTTTATACTATGTAGTGATAATTAAAAAATTATATGTAGACTACTGGAAATTCCGAGGCAAAGCCTAATTAACCATAAAGCTTACGTAGCCGCTACGTGCTTACGCTTAAAGAGACCCTTTTTATAGCATACTCTACACGGCCCACAAGTCCAATAGCTACTTGTGTTACCTACCTTAATATTCAAAACTTTAGTAAATCAAGGCCCCTGAAAAATATTTGCCACAGACCCCCGCCAGCTTACTTTGGCACTGTTCCGGTAGTTGCGAAGGCTTTTGAAAGTCCTTTCTGTTGTTCTTCTTAAGGCCTGCGCAGACGAGGGATTTTTGTTCGCGGACAAAAATGTATGCAAAGCACCGCGTACTTTTAATCCCTTATTTGCGATACTCGATACAGTTGTAAGCGATCTATTCTAGAGGACAAAAATCCTCGTTTGCGCAGGCCCTTAAAGAGGGTGGAGAATATTATTATCTTGTACGAGTGACGGTAATATTCACTGGGAGGTAGTGCCGTGCTGCATCCGGGAATTTAGTAGCCGGTGGCCGATTGGAGGGGAGAATGAAAGGAAGTCATTTGCCTAATAGTCATGAGAGTATTCATGGGCACCAGTAGTCATTAAAATTCACCGACTGCTCGTTTGCCTCTTTAGAAGGAAAAGGAAAGAAGTTGAATATCAAAACAACCCATTAAGAATTTTTTTTAAATTACATTATTTTATATTGGTAAGTATAAGTTCTTTGTGGCAGTCGCCTACGCATTCTCTCCTTTACCATTTTAGGGTTAACATGCGTCTACAAAAATAATTGATGCACAAGTGATGCAGACATTTCGCAATCGTTGATAAAAGAATATTATTTTTTTTAAAACAATAATTGTGAATGATTAACTATTTTCCATGAAAGGCGTGCTTCTTATTCTTTCCTATTTTGGTATTTGGGCACACATTTTTTACAAATAGGTACACCTGAATTCATAGAAATATCTATTCATGCTTAATACGCTAACAAATATTTTATCAAATTATCATTAAATATACCATCAACGTTTCTATCATAAATCAATCTTTAAATAATACCTATTCATTAAATTTTACGTGGCGCAGACTCTACAAAACGTTACATAACGAAGACAGAGGAAAACTATTATTTTCTCTGTCTACGCTACAAAAGTTCTGTTTTACTTCAAAATTGACATCCATGTTGTCAACAGTAGGCATCTTGCAATCCATCACCCATCTTACTTAATATTTATGAAGAACATTTAAATGTTCTTCTTTTCCCCTATTCAAAATGTAGGCAAAATTCTAAGTAACTCTAAAACCATGAAGAGCACAGAAATCATTTACCTATTTAAAATGGACTCATAAATAACATCAACAAGCAAACCATTCACCATCCACAGTAAGTGCTGGTTTATTTTTTAATATTTTGCGCAGGTAGGACCGACCGTTTACATATTTACAATAAAATATTTAAATCATTATTAAAAAAAGCAACCCGGTTTTAATATACTACATAATTACCTATTGCATGTTAGGAAAAAAGTCATGTATTTATGTTTTATGGCATACGAGGCAGACGAGCAGTTGGCCCACCAGATGTAAAGTGACCACCAACGCCCACAGACATCCGCAACACCAGAGTTGTAACAGATGCGTTGGTGACCTTTGAGAAAAGAATAAGCTCTTTTTTTTTGAAGATCCGTAGGTCTTATTGGTCTAGAAATGCCGAGGGAGGCAGCGCATTCAATATCGAGATGAAATAGCGTTTAAAGCGCACTAATATATATTGTTGTTTCCTCCGCAGCAGCCAACGTAGCCATGGGTGAAGGTATCATCATATTCGGTCTTTGGTACGCGTTCATCATCTATCTCATCGCCACGTAAGTGGAACTTTTACCTAACTATGTACTGGACGTTAGATCATAGTAGAGGCGATAAGTAAGGGCGACAGCACACACGATACTCTTACCAGCGGCGATCGGCGGTTTAGACGCTTTTTAGGAGCTGAATGCAACGACGAGACTCTCCCCTGCGCACTCTTAAAAACGCGCGTCGCAAAGCGACTTCGAGTGTTACGTATCGAGCACCGGAGCAGTCGCTAAATCGCGCGATTCCGATGCCGCGACTAGACGCGGAGAGTCGCTGAATCGTGATGCAGCAACGATGCAGTCGCCAAATCGTTGATCGCCGCTGCTAAAAGTAATGTGTGTAGGTACTGTCGCCGTGAGTCCCTGTTCAGATGAAGCGTTTTACGCGCGACTCGACTCGTGCGTTGTTCTGCAACGGCGCGGGCGCCCGAGTATCTCGACAGCTCGCGTGTTTTACGCGCGAGTGATAGACGCCTCTGGATGCGATATAATGTAATTAATCTGAACAGGCTCTAAATAACATAGCAGAGATCGCCATGCCCGGGAAATATACTCAACGCACAATTTAGTGCTCTTTGCTTTTTAATGTGCATGAGCATTTTCGTAAATTGACACGCCATCTCACGATGTTCTGTGGTAAACTAAAACGTTGAAGAAACTTGCAATACCAGAGCGAAGATACGACTTCTGAAGTTTGGTCAGCCCGTGTTCAGAGCTGGATTAAACTCTGGTGCGGCCCGGAGTTTGGAGACCTTGCGACTTAAGAAGGGGGCGCTTTTATGAGTATAAAAATTGTCTTAAGGTCCTTAAGTAGGGCTTAAGGACCTTAAGACAATTTTTATTGGGCCCCGGGGCCGAAGCCGCCGCTAAGCCCCACTTGGAGCGGGCGCTGCTCGTGTGGGGCCGCTTAGTTTATGTTAAACTATGCTTAAGCGCCTATACCATGATTTTGGCTAAGTTTCACGGAAGTCCCAACCGCTGCATCGTAAGAGTCTAGTTGAATTCGTTATATTGAATAATAGCGATACTTTAGAGAGCCTTGCCCTTATAGCCGATGTGTCTACGTCCAAGGGAGGGTAATGGTTTCCGAGCGTATGTATGATGTATTACGTAGCTTCTGTGTTCACTGAAACAGCCTGAACAGCTAACGGCTGTCGCACACTACAGATGCTATTTTTATAACATTTATGTTACATATATAATGCACAAAAAGTATAAAACGTTTTAAAAATATAATCGCTAGTTCTGAAAATCAAACTAGATGGCGTTACGTGTACCGTTGCGTTAAGTGCATTTTTATTGAGTACACGTACACGTACTAAAATCCTTCAGCCTTCATTTAAATTTTAACCCACCAACCGATCGTGACAGAATTGCTACCACTTTGCTTCGGTAGTGAATGAGTGGCTCCGACCGGACGCTCCGCGATGTAATGACTGCCACAGTGAATACTGCTACTTTTAGTAGATCCCCATTTTTTTTACGAATTGTGCTACTTTATAAATCATTAAATACGACTTTGATTTAATGTAAAATTTAACAACTCCTCTGTGCTAGAGAAGAGAAAAGAACGCACATTAAATTGTTCAAAAACCGCAGACATTTTTTTGTCGTTTGCTCAATACAACGTACAATATATCAAGCGTCTTCTATTTCAAAAAATATAAGGAGCGTGGTATAAATTCGTATAAAACACGTTCAGCATAACGCTGTCCGCTTTACCGCGCTTATGTTGCTTCTCGCGCACCTTTTACTTCAGAAGAAAGTTCGTTCTTAGAGTAAACTCCAGCGGTGTGTCTGAGCCGACAGTTTTATTCATGGCATATCTATATATTTTCTTTTTTTTTCAAACTTGGCTTCACACACCACTCCTAACCACCACTGCTGTGTTGCCAGGATCTACAGCAGCTACCAATATGACCCTTTGATGCGATCGCAGGGAGTCTGGAGCCCGGGAGGGGAAAGCTAAAACTTTCTTGCTCTTTTATTTCTTGTGACCCGCGACGAATCAGAAGAATATAGGAGTAGATCAACAGCGCCGGCTTCAGCTCCGGCGGGACCCGTCGCTTGGAGATTTAGGAGTTTAGAAGGGCCCTTTTATGGGTTCACAAATGATCGTAAGACCCTTAAGCCTTACGGGATACGGGGCCGCAGTCCCCCTAAGCCCCCACCTCGAACCGGCGCTGTATCCATGTATGTCTGCCAATATGAGTTGGCTGTCTGTTATTCTTGTAACATTCAATGATCTAAATACACTGTTGCTTATTAAATATTGCTAATAAATCACTCGACAAGCTTAATGATGCATTCTCGATAGTTAATTATTGTGATATTGTGTACCTACTAGGGTTGCCAATATTTCTTCGGCGAAATATAGTATTTTTCAATAGGCATAAAAAAATAGTATACTGCAATCAAATATAGTACTCTAGGCTTAGAATAGGTAGACGGACCAGGTTCAACTAAAAAAAAAGCTCATTGAGGCATTGTGCATTAATAAACACGATTTTTCGCTAATATAAATATTTCACTCTTGAAAATATAGTATTTTTTTGTGTACTATATATTTCTTCAACAGTATATACTACATAGTACACAGACCTGAAATACTTATAGTACAATACTATCTATATATTATTATAGTACGGTTGTCAACCCTAGTACCTACTACCTACGTGTGCTCTTGACCTAACGATGTACCTACCTAGTTACATACTGTTCAAATATAAAACAAGCCATATTGTAGTAAGAGGTAGTGCCACCCTGCATGCTTGCATGCAGCCGAATTGGGCCGACACGACCGGGGAGGTACCTCTCGCTAGCGCGACACCGGCGTAAAGTGACATCTGTGCTATCCCGTTTCTTACGGTGTGTAAGTAGCCGGTGGCCCATGGAGGTGGGAGGAGAAAGAAGGGCAAAGCATCTGTACAGCCTCTATACGGGTGTCTATGGGCGACGGTAGTCATGAAAATGGCTCCGATTGCCCCTATGCCATAAAAGAAATTGTAGCGGATCTAGAATTTTGGTTTCCATCATGCTCATGTCTGACTTTGAGGGAACCAATTTTTTAAGGAGTGAGAGAAAATACCATCATGGCCCATGTACGAGGGGAGGCGGATGGAGGGCACCGCTGTATGGCCTCAGTGCGAAAGTGGCGTCGTTAGCCAGGAAAAGGGTTCGGACTGCTAGTCTGTCCCCTTCTAGTGCTAGTGTGTGCTTTAGTCCACACATGACACAACTGAAGTAAAACTTAATTATTGATTTAATACACAAATTAATTACCGTAGTTACAATGACATAACATGTCATACGATATTTATTTTTTTTAATACAAAAAAGTTTCACTTAGATCGAACTCTAATTTCGAATTTGAATGCCAACTTCCGTTCCGTTCCGTTTCCGGCCTCGCATCAAACAGTTTTATAATGCTCTCGCAAGCTTATTCATCAAGTCAAGCTAGCGTATAGAAGTTTTCCTTCAAAAATACTCCATATTCTTGAATGTTCTCCAAAAATCTAAGCAGATTGACTTGACCGGGATATCCGTATATAGACAGTACGTGTCCGGAGAGTGATGTTGCTCCACCGGGTATCAGTGACGTAACTAACTACTTATATGTTGACAAATCGCGAGAGAAGAGAAGAATATGCACAGGTACAAAATAACAATGATTAAGAATAAGAATAAGAAGATTATGAATATTTTATATGCTAATACACGTAGTACGACGTAAGATTAGGCTGAGGCCCGCTGAGGTTGTTTCGACGGATTTTATCAAGACAGGATACGGTTGACCCGGTGGTAGATGTAATTTTCGACGTACGAAAAATAATTCTTATAATTCTATTTTTAATGAAAATATTTTCATTCCATTTCTTTAGCTACGTCGTACGCCATCAGAAGTATTTGCCAGATTCCCTGAATTATTAGATACGACACTGGCAGGTGTTAAATGAATCAAACGTAATTATGAAATGTTGAGTTGGAACAGTGGGACAAACGAACAGTCGGAGCCTTTTGACGACTGTTGACGCCCATAAACATTCGCATAGTGGTTATACGGACGCGTCGCCCTGCTTCCTTCCTCCCGCACCGCACGAAACGCGACAATATAGCACTTTACACCGGTATCGTGTGAACAAGAGGTACCTAGGTCGTGCTGGCCCAATTCGGCAGCGACACATCCTACCTCTTACTAAATACACCTATGTAATGACTTAAAGTGTTCGCCATTTCATTAATGCATCCAACATTTGTAAAGAAAGCCTCTTTTGTGTTAAAAGATAGACGCTGAACTTTCTTGCTCTAAATTCTGACGTCATTCTGAATTGCTGAGAAACTGAAAGCTGCATTTCAGCGCGCCCTTTAATCCGCGATCTAGGTCGAGCGTTACGTAATTTCCCTGCTGCATTTTATAGATTTTCCGACGGGAAAACGAAAGCTGTAGACACGTTTTCTTTAGGGAATTGTGGTAGTGATAATGTTTTTGCGTTGGTCTAACATAGGGTTTCCCAACCTTGGCCAGGGACCACTTTTATATCATTCTCGATAGCAGTGACCACAGCTAGGTATAATAAAAATATCTCTCTTCTCACTCACTGCACGGCAACCAACGGCGTCGCCCGCTAAATTTAAAATTTTCCGCGGACCATATTTTGGCTTCTGCGGACCGTCGGTGGTCCACGGACCATTGATTGGGAACCATTGGTCTAACACGATCGTGTCGGCCCGGTCCGACTGCAATGCTGCTTGGCAGTACATCTTATTAATTATTGAACAATGCACGTGCATAGCTAATGTTGGAGGATAGGCAGAAATCAGTGTACATTACCATACATTTGCACAAGATTTTTTAGTATAGCTGATCTGAATTTTTCCTTTTTAATCGAAGAGAAGACCAACACTGCTCGTTCGCAGCGAGACCAGGCTTGGGGCCGACTGACGCTCTGCCGCAGATGGGAGAGCTGATTATATTATTTTTATGATGGACGCAGCAGTGCGTACTTTATATCCTACTAATATTATAAGTGCGAAAGTTTGTATTTTTGTTACTCCTTCGCGCAAAAACTGCTGAACCGATTTTCATGAAATTTTGCGCACACAGGGACTAACTTGGATTGACACATGATAGTTTTTCTCCCCAAAATTGTTCCTTTGGGATGCCATGGATGATTTTCTATTTTCCATGGGATCGAAATTTGCGCGGGTGAAACCGCGGGTCTCTAGTATTTAATATATGTAAGTGCTGCCTACTCTGGATGCTGGGGCGAGCACAGCGGCCCGATCAGTCTCTATTCTCGTCAGTTACCATGTTGTAAATATAAAGCTCCCTGTTTATGATAAGTGCCGATGTTTTATGCATCGGCTCATAACCGAGGCGATGTTTGGCTCCACGCCAAATTGAAAATGTGAGGAATTTAAGCGGGGCACATATCTGCCGTGGAATTTTATTATCTCGTACGATACGGTACGCTGGCCTATCGGCAGAGGAGAGCGAGATCTGAATAAACGCTATGCGGATATCGGGTACCATAACGAGCCTTTTTTCGGTAACGCAGGGGAATACCTTTACGTACCAGGAGCCCCGCTCAACCGGGTACAGTGTCGGGCTCGGCAATTGGGTGGCCCCTACCGACTAACTGCGGGTGCCTTCAGCTGCTATAATTGGAGGGCCCCAGATCTACAAGCAACAGGATTCCTCCAGCGACAGGCTTGCCTCCGTAAAAAGACCAGACTTCTCCGCCTTGGCAACTGTCCGGCTGCCTATGCTATAAAAAAAACGTAGATCCCAATGCTCCAATGGAGCACGCCACGCCGGTCGTCCTAGTCCACGCCGCCGTCTGCTGATTCAAAGAGACGGATGGAGGACCTCTCAGCTGAGCTGGTCTTAGGTTTAAATCTCCCCCCAAGCCTGTCCAGTATGGGTTGATTTGTCCGGCATAACCTTGGGGATCATAGAGGCAGGCAAGCCCCCCTACCCCGAAAAGATCGCAGCATCTTCGGGGAGTGCCACAACGAGCCACAATTACCAAATTATTGACGTATCGATTCGTTAATCGATACATCGACAATAATCGATTTGCAAATTGTATCATTGTTTTAACTAGCTTAATTATAATAGGGGGCAAACGAGTAGTCGGAGCGGTTTTTATGACAACCGACGCCCATAAATATCAGCACAGAGGCTATACAGGAACGTTGCCCACCATCCTCCGCATGAAACGCGACAGCCCAGCTGTCACATTACCTTTATTGCTTCAGCCTAGTTGTAAATTTTCACGCGCGAGTTAAGTTCTAATTTCTGCGGTTTCCGCCGCTAAATGTCACTGTGTTGCGACATTTGAATGTCAATCACGTTGCAGGGGTATTTGTTATTTTACTAGCTGTGTCCCGCAGTTTCACTCACGTGTGTACCGAAGTTTGTATTTGGGCAAAAAGTAGCCTATGCTCATCACTATCAGTAAAAATGTAAATGTGTTTCATCTTCATAATATTTTTTTTTTTTATGATATAGGAGGGCAAACGAGCAGCCGGAGCCATTTTCATGACTACCGACGCCCACAAACATCCTCATAGAGGCTATACAGATGCGCTGCCCTCCTTTCTCCTCCCACCTCCATGGGCCACCGGCTACTTACACACCGCACGAAACGCGACAGCACAGCTGTCACTTTACGCCAGTCTCGTGTAAGCGAGCGGTACCTCCCCGGTCGTGCCGGCCCAATTCGACTGCATGAAAACATGCAGTGTGGCACTACCTCTTACCGTATATTAGTGTAGACTCTGTCTTGTCAAATGTTTATCTGCATTCTACATCGTACCTAAGCGTAGATATAGATTAAACAAACGTTTAGTGCAGACAATTAAAATGATCGAAATGATTTGGCAGCGGGCAGCGTGTGCCTGACCTACTTACATGCGCGGGCATGTTCGCTGGTCAGGTCGGGATCGATCGCAGCGTGCCGTGACCGGCGCGGAGGGCGGATCAGCTGTAGAGGTCACGGAGGCTTCGATTCATTTGCAAGTCCAACTACGTCAGAACGAGGAACATTCGTTTCGAGCATGAAAATATTGTGTGCCCTGTTACAGTCGGCAAAATTTAATGAGGGAGGCGTTAGACTTCTTTTAATTTTCTTGTTAACGGGAGCGAAATGGATACATTAAAATATATTTTATTTACGTGATGTTTTTGGATTTAATGTTAGGTTATCTCACAATACCATATCAGGGATCACTCTCCTCCGTGCCGAAATATCAGGGGTCCAATTTGCTATAATGATCACCGCCCACAGATAGGAGAAGAGAGAAATTAGGTTATATTCTATGGCATCTAAATCGAGCTTTTTTGTGAGAATACTTGGGCTCTTTGTATATAAAAAAAACAAATTAGACTGACGCCTCTACTGTTAACAACCCATGTAGGTACTCCCAATTAGCGTTGCTAGAAGTCCCGATTTGCACGGGACGTCCCGATTTTCAGTTTTCAGAGGTCTGGTGACATGTCCCTATTCACCCTTGATCGGGGCGCGGAATGTCTCGATTTTTCACTAACCCTCTTAGTCCAAATTTGAATCGAGAAATTTTAACTGGTAAAATATTTGTAAGTTGTTACTCCATAAAATTGTTTTCGTGGTTAAACACTGACTCTAGTCACTTCGGCTTGGAATCTCTGTAGCTGTCCCGATTTGATAAACAAAGTCCCGATTATTTTAACCTTCCGTCCCGAATTTAGGACACTGGACCTGGCAACACTCCCCAAAACCAAAATAGGAACTTGTAGGTATTTATATTTACCAACATACTAACATTTATACAGATATATACCAACATAATAAAGATTTCATTATTATGTTGCTAAATATAAGTCTGGCAAATAAAGCGTAGAAGTAACTAGAAGTGTGATTGACTGTGGGAAGCGAGAGCTGCGCTCGACGGGAATAGATCAGAACTACTAACAAGCGGTGGTACTTGCAAACTTTCTCACGTTAATATTAAACAGCTTGGATCGAACGTTGATTTTCTTTTTATTATCTTGGCTTATTTAAGTCATTGCAATTTTACACTGTCTCCCTTTTTGACTATGGAGGGAAATTGGAATTTCTTCCTACTTCTCTTCTGATTAAATTCGTTGCGGGTTTCAAGGCAGTTTTAGCTTTTCCCTCGGGCTCCATGAGGTCATAAAGGGTCGTGGTTGCCGCTGTCGATCTCGGCAACACAGGAGTAGCAGCGATGGGAAGAAGTGATGGGTGGACCCTTTAAAAAAGACTACTTGTCGGGTAATTAATAGATTTTTTCTGCAGTGCCTAGCTAAAGTACGTAAATAGGACCATTGGCCTTTTTGTACATAACCTAGGATAGGATACTAATATTGTAGGTATACTTAAAATGCGACAGTTTGTACGTATTGTACGGTCATACAAAAATACAAAACGAGTTTAGATGAAACTTAGCATAAGTAGATTACAATTTTCAAATTGAAAAAAAAATAATTCTCCCTAGGATTTAGAAAATTCTAGAAGAAAATTTTGATTTAAGGCATGTGAATCTGCGGAGTACAGCTTAGTGCCTAGATAATACTGTCCAATATCTCTAAAAATCATCCACGCAGTCCTAGACACGGCGTTGGCATTCCTCCATTTTCAGCTTGCCAATGTTTACAATAAATGTTATTATATCTCTATTTATACACAGAGAAAAACAATTTACGTTGATAAGAATAGCTAAATTATTATAACGATATAATGTATCAAAGCTAATGTTTGGACAATTGGTCTGTCATTAGTCATTCTTCTTCTTTTTCAACCTATGCTCATCCACTGCTGATTGAAGGTTTCCCTGATTTTACGCCATTTTAGACGATCCCTTGCCGTTGTCATCCATTACCAATCTTCAGGCAGAGGTGGCAAATCCCTCCAACCAGCGCCGGATTTAGCTTTGGCGAGGCCCGTGGCTTGAAGACCTTGGAGAAGAAGTTTAGAAGGGGGCCCTTTTGTGGATACAAAAATAATATTAAAGCCCTTTAGGCTTAAAGGGTCCGGGACTGCAGACCTCTAAGCCCCCACATGGATCCATTAACCCACGGCCCTAACAACCGTTCGTGGACATACAGGCTAATTCGCGAGTCTTCTCTTTGTCCAAGTCTTTCTCCCCTTTCTGGGGAGGACGTCACACCTTAGCTATGGTGTTTATTTTTCTTATCTTCGTATTATTAACTCTTCTCGATAAAGCAGAACGGCCAGTAAGGTTCTATGGACAGACTTTGGTAAAACGGAAGAGTTGGTCGAGTTATTACCAGGTGGGAAGACGTCTTCCAATCAGGACCAGTCCTGTCCAGGACATATGCGAGTGGAACGAGTCGTTTTAGCATTCATTGAAAGCGGCCTATGACCAGTGGCTGGGCAGAAAGCTGATGATGATGCGACAGCTCAGTCTATAATAGCAGAATGTCGACCCGCATCTGCACCAGACACAATTAGTGTTAATTTATTTCAAGCGAGGGTTCATTACTGATGTTATGCGTTCTCCCTTGGCATTTAACAATGCGATGAGAATTCACGGTTGAAGCAATTATTGTAACTGTGTTTATGGTATAGGGGGCAGACGAACGGTGGATTCTTTTGGTGACTGACACCATACATAGGTATATACCACACATGAATGGACCGTAGACCGTATACACACATGACACAGCCAAGGTTAATAGATACATTCTTGTCCTTACCTCATCCGATGTACAACATTAAGTCTTTTTTTACCTAAGTCTGGGATAGGTCCTCCTTCTCCTATCAGTTCCATAATCCGTTGTGCAATAGTATACTTACGGCAACCAGGCATTTAGGTAGTGGTCACGACTGCCAAATCATTGGTCAAATCGGGGAAAATGCATTAGTTGAGCACTTTTGTCTTTAAACTTCACGGCATGGGCGAATTGAGAATATGTAGTGGCCTAGTGGGTCCCTGCCAAAATTCTTTTATCTCCCAGATTATCTGGATCTTCCTTTTCGAAGTTATGCATTACTAATTATAAGTACTTAAAAACACTCACTACAAATATTATTTTTTTTAGTATTTCGAGTGTAGTGTGTTATTAGGATACGACTGCATAAGAAACCATTTCCTAATTTCTGCCTGTAATTTTATTTGTACGGAATATTCTCTGCAACGGACTGGCTTAGACTTTCATTCAAGTTTATAAGGCATACCTAACATTGGCTAAATTACATTAAAAACAATTTAATTCATTTAAATTCTCTACTGCAAGATAAAGTAGGTACCTACATAAAGATATTAATTTAGCAATTGTACAGTATTTACATCTGGCTCTCGTCACAAAAAGCAACAAAAACCACTGAACATCGGATGATGCGGGTGAAACCGCGGGACACTGCTAGTTACATGTATAATTTGTATATCAATTATCTAGTTGGAAGCCTGTGTGATGTGATACGCAAGTGACTAATATCAAGTGATGACGTACTCTATAAATAAACCTCAGCTCAATTGTTCCTCTGAGCATAAATAGTAATCTGTATGGAACAATTAAAACTTTGTTGCAATCATCATTGTTTTCTGCCTCGTGATATAGTGGCAGTATGTTAAACCACAGGCGCGGCGTCCCGGGATCCCGGGTCGGACCAATAAGTCTAGCTCATCTGTTCATCATTATCATCATCACTCCTGGACACTGGCCTCCCCCAGAGATCGCCACGTGTCACGGTCACAAGCTGCAAGCGTCCAGCTCCCGCGGCCTTGACCAGCTCTTTAGTTTACCGTGTGTGAGGCCGCTCAACACTGCATTTTTCGGAGCGGGGTCCCTCGAGAACCTTTCTTCCCCAGTGGTTGTCGGTTCTGCGTTCTGCCTGCTTAGTTTAAGAACTATGTCGGTTAGTATCGTTCTCGCAGAGAAACCCCGAACATCATAGCTCTTTAAGCCGCACTGAGCTTATTTAAGAGGTGGTCTCGGTTTTTCTCCGGTTGTGGCGGACCGTCTGATCGTAATATCAGATGGAGGGAATAGCGTCCACTTGTGTCTGCACTTGCATGCAACTGCACACTATAATGTTCTAAGTGACATATAGAGATGGCATACGTATACGTATACGAAATTCGTCTACGGACTACGACATTATTAATAATAATGTCGTAGTTATTATATTATTACGTTAACTCTCTCTTATTATTACGTTATTATTTGAGTTATTATTGAGAGATTGAAGACGTTGACGTCTTATTAAAATAACTTGTGCAATTAAACTTTTTTAATTATATACTAATCGAACGCAGACATTATGTGACATATGACATACTAACAACAGCACTACCTAACATGTCTAATTGTGTTTTTAAACTACTTAGGAAGTCATTAAAAGATGCTTAAAAAATATTATGCAAATTTGGGATGAGTTAGGCGACAAAGACACATTTGAGTTGTGTATTTTTATTGAATTAAGTATACATAAGTATAATGGTTTAACAACAATATTATATGTATTATAAATTATAATAGCTTAGGATGCCTTTAGTAATTTCGGATATTCTCTCAATATTCGATTCGATTCGAAATAAAAAAAAAATATTGATATATAATTGGTGCTACCAAATGATTTTGTACTTTAAAAGAAGTTGTTCTCTGCTAAATTAATGAATAATAATAGTTTAAAAAAAATAGAAAGACCAATTTCGTTGCTACAATAATTAACAACTAATATTAGTTATAAAAAACAATTTATAAAACAAAAAAAAATGTAAACATTGGAATGTATATCACAAATTTTATTACACATCTCCGTGTTCAAGTTTCTCCAGAAAGCCTCGTGAACATCTCACTGACTGTTGATAGCATTTTTCAAAACCTTTTGAATCACTGTCCTGTAAACAAAATTTTTCAAATATACTGATAGTGAGTTGTAATAAAATACAATAAGAACAAAACAAGTAAATACATAAATAGTTCTTTTCATAAGAAGCCATAACTTCAATTGTGATTGTTAAACTTACATAGTACGGGTCTCTTATAATTTTATCACCCTGAGGATCAAAGTCTCCAAACAGCAATAATTTGGATTTGCTTCCTTTTGGTGCTTTTCTATTGAGATCTCTCATATTTTCTTGATCCATGCCAAATATAAAGTCATAGTGATTGAAGTCCGCAGAAGTAATCTGAAACAGCAAATACTTATCAATGCGTATCAAGGAATGTCATTTATTTGTGACTACCTGACCGTGCCACTTTGTTAGGTGTCAGAAATAAAAAATATCATAAAAATTATTGTAATAAAACCATTTTAATGGATTTTATCCTGTGTCCTTATTATTATATAATTATAATAAAATATAACCTATATTACTTGCTGATTATTTAGCTTTCTATTAGTAAAATTATTGATGTTTTCTTATATTTCTAAAAATCTAATCTCAGTACTCACTTACATCTTTAAAGGAACTTGTGTACTTAATTTCAAGATTGTACAGTAGTTTTGGCTGTATCATGTCACCATTATATTGTAAAAACTGTTGGTTAACAAAATAACTTGGGAGATTATAAACTGTTGGAATATTGTGAACTGTACAAATCCTTCACAATTTAACACATTATACCTCTTTAATTTATAATCTTCCCTAAGCAAACTGTAAAATTGTAAACAAAAGAACAAAGTTCACAATCTAACTGATTGTTCATATATTATGCATTTAATGTTAATTATTGTGGGGTCAATCTATCACAAAAGTAAACCATTATATTGGCTCTCCCATAGCACAAATAAAATAAAAATAATAATATAAATAATAGCATGCTAAAAAACAAAATAAATTTTCGCATTTGTGACATTGTGGGATTCCTACACTGTTAGATTTTTTTTTTATTTAAGTTTTTTATTTGCTAGGTTATATAAATAAACATATTACGCAATCTAACCTGTCTAGCAGTGTTTGTGTAGGGCACATCATGGTTCTTCATGGTGTCTAAAGCTCTCCAATCAGGGGGATTGCCCACATGCCATCCACCTATTGCGGCACTGTCAATCTCCCACTCGTCCCCTATGTTCTTATCATTTACGGTCTTCTGAAAAACACCTTCAGCAATTGGTGATCGGCAAATGTTACCTAAAATTGTCAAAGATATTTCAATATTTTGTTCTATTGTCTGACACTAGTAAATGATTTTTTTTTAGATTATTACCTAAACAAATAAAAAGAGCACTCTTTTTTTGAGACATTGTAAAATATTTCACACTATTGTTAGTAAACAATTTGTTTCAGTTTGCCCTTGCAGTTTTGCAATTTGCAAGTTAAATGTCAGTGTCGATGTCAAATCAAAACTTTTTAAAGAGTGAAATTAAAAGAATTGCCATTGAATTTTTTTAATAAAAATTGACTCTCATAACGCAAATTCCTTTAGTTGTTTTATTTATTCCTTACCGAATATTAATATTCAATTGAACTGAACTATTTATTTTTCAATTTTATAATTATAACATCAGCTATAAAATTAGAAATTAAAAAAAATATTGTATTTAATTTAATTAATAATTATAATATAAATAATTTTTATGTTTACAACATACAAATTCAATCATAATAAACATTTCAAATGGTAACAATAAAGGATTATTCGGTAAATTTGTAATAAGATTTAATAACTTCGTGGTGCATAGCAGTCGGTCCTCACTTGTCAATTTTTTCTTTTCCTGGCTTGCGCCTTCATTAAGTCATTTTAAATTTGAACTATTTCCCACTTTCACTGGGGAGGAAATTAGAATTATTGTTTACTTCTCTTTCATTAAATTCGTTGACAATTTTGTTGCTTTTCATTCGGGCTCCCTACGACCATATCAAAGGGAGTCGAGGGTTATCGCTGTCGATTCTGGATCCACTGGAGTAGTTGCGGACTGCGGTAAGAACAACTGGTGAGCCAATGCCTAACCTTGAAAAAAAACCACCAAACGAAACCAACCCTTTAAAAACGTATGTAGCTACTACTAGGTACAAATTTTAAAAATATTTTTGTTGAGTCCTAAAAAAAATTTTTAAATTTAATATAGTAATCCGGTAATATTATACTTATGGCGTAAAAAGACAGCAGAGCTGTCGCGCTTCGTGATGTAAGTATCAGTTGGCCCATCGAGGAGGGAGGAGGACTAAGGTAACCTACCTGTACCATAATGTGGATATCTACGAGCGTCGGTAGTCATGGAAATGGTTCGGACTGCTCGTTTACCCTCCTACACTATATAAAATAAGAACATTCCATGCTTTATTGGAGCAAATAATCAGTTACTGTAGCGATGTCAGTTGATAATTCGTAACTATCAATGCTTATAAAATTATTAGATATTATTACACTCTATCACAATAATTGTTTATTATCAAATTATCAATATTAGAAAACTGATAGGTGAACTTGGTACACAAGGTTGATAAAAGCTAGAGGCATTAAATTAAACCGCAGATGCTTTGCCTTCCTATCATCCCCCCCCCCGTAATGGGCCACCGGCTACTTACAAACCGCACGAAATGTCACTTTACGCCGGTATCAAGTGAGCGAGAGGTACTTCCCCGGGCCCCGGCCCAATTCCGTTGCATAGGAGGATGTAGTGTCATGCACCACTACCTCCTCCTGTGCTGCAAAAAATCCTAAAATGTTTGTTCGTAAAGAGTAAACCCAGCCGCGTGTCATTGCAAAACTAAATTTTGAAGTGTGACTTTAATTATGGATGATTCACTCTGTCAGCTCCCTAATTATTGAAATTATTAAACAATCAAAATTTTCATTCATAATTGTAATTCAGTCAGCAAACATTTTATGAAGGACGTCGGCGGCCTTCGCCGACTAATCGCCGACTACTACAGTGGCCGGATAGTCGGCTTTACTGACTAGTCGGTACATCTCTAATTATTATTGATTTTTAATTTAAAAGTCACATCGATAAATATTATTTTTATCATAAATTATTATAGTCTGCGGCACGAGGCGGAGAAACTGTGAACACGTATCTCTCAACTACGTAGCGAGGCGTGTATTGTGTAGCCAACGGCGCGGTGTAAAAATAGACACCGTCATGATGTTTTATTTGTTGGAAAGGAATTCGGATACAACTTTGCTAACAGTGTAACTCTGCTCAGATAATGGTGAACCAAAATGGACTTATGATATTTTTACAAAAAATGCACTTTTCTTTTTGTTAACTATGTTTTTAATTTTTATTATATTTTAAATTAAGTTACGCAAAATACTGAAAAGATTTTATAATTAGTTTTTCTTAACTTTATTAATTATACTAATGTTAATGCCTATAACGTGGCCCATTAAAGGGGAAGGGGAAGGGGGGCAACGCTTCTAGATAACCTCTATGAGGATTGAGGATGTCTATGTGCGTCGGTAGTCATGAAAATACTATAAAAAACATACAATGATCATATTGTACTACACGGACGCGGTAAGTTGGAACCTGGCTAGAATGCAAAGAATGCTTTCTAGCCCCGCAATTCCCCCGCTGTCGCCCTAATGTGGCTACATTGGGGGTGGTGCGGGGATAAAGAGCGTGGAATGGAATTTTTACCAGGTCCCAACTTACCGCGTCCATGTTATACTTATAGAGGCCCCCTAGGCGCTATCCTCGTTATTGAATGAAATTACTTATCATATAAAACACGGAGGGCGGTTGAGCCCACGTAACATCTATGATCTATCCAACCAATTATTTTTTTTTATTTTTTTTACAAATTTGTTATTTCATATTTTAATCTATGTATCACTCAATAAATTTGATCCATTCAGTAATTTTTATGTGAACCAGTAAGTAACATACAGGCATACTCATATACATTCTTACTTTTAATATGAATAGAAAAGATTATCAATATCCAGTAAATGTTACTAACGTTTAGAAGCGTTTCGTTGCTTCTAGGAGGTGTCTCCACTGAGAACTGTAAAAGGACTCCGTATAAATAGACGAGGCAGCAGCCCATCCGCCGCGGAACATTCTGAAGTCTAAATCCAAAACGTTGCGGTGGCATATCTGTTTCGCATGCTTCTTGCATCAGGGTTGCATGGATGCATTTTAAATTGATCCTCGTGGTGCTTTAAATAATCTAGGTGAAAAAACCGATCTATCTATTATGAAGGGATTGTATTGTCACATCTGTGATGATATGTGGTCTGATATGTGGGCACATCTAATATTAAAAGTTTAATTTGCTTTTTTTATATTTCCTTTGGAGACACTGCCTTGTGTGCCCTACAAGAAAGTATTCTTTATGCCTGGCTGTAACCAATAAAATCATACAAAAAATTGCAATAAAGTCAATAGATCTGGAATACAATGGCGATTGGTATTCGTTTAAAGCTCAGACACCTTATAATTAATTTCGTCGAGTTAAGTAATAAAGGTTCACCTTAACATTAACAAAATTAGCTGCGTACATTTAAATATGGGGGTAAACACGATTATATCACTTGGTAGAATATACATATATCCGAAGGGTACAATTGTAGGTTAGATACCTACAACTGCACCCGTCGGCTATATTTTACAAATATTTCGTATTTTTACCAAATTTTTTCTTAATTAAGATCAAGTCAGAATACGGAATATACAATCTAGAGAGGAAGGATTTACTTTTTATCATGATTTTTTTATACAGGGTTAGTTTTTGGTCGCCGGCCAAATTTTCAGATTTGGTTCAGAATCGATAATACATTCGAGTTATGAAATAAAACAAATAAGAAAAATAATATAAAAAATATTAGTAGCGTACGAAAACAAATACCGTGTGGGTAACAGAATAATTATTGATCATAGCCGCGGTGCGGCGCGCGGCGGCCGCCCGCAGTGCATACGAAACAGCTGTTGAGGTCAACACACTCTTTGGGTGCTAATGCGCGTAGGTATATTTACGGACCGTTTCATATCGATGTTTATGTAACAAAATATTACAAATAAGACGATAAAATTAAAACACACCCTTGATGTAATGTTTATTTCCTTATTTTTAAATATGGCCGGTGACCAAAAACTAACCCTGTAGAATAGGGAGCAAACGAGCAGGTGATAAATAACTACCACTGCTCTTAGACATCTGCAAAACCTGAGGTTTTGCAGATGTTGCGGCCATTTGAGATAAGAAAAGGATTTTCTGCGTTTGTGCAAGCCCTTACACGTGCGCCTCGCTATTTCCGTGCTGCAACACATGTCGATACCCGACCGAGGACCAACTTAGACTTATCTCCGTGCAGCTCGTAAAAGACGCGCTGTAGCGGACAAAGCTCGTGCGCTTGTTTTATTGCATACTAGCGAATAGCGATCGAAGTATGTTGCCGGAGGACCATAAGCGTCCGCTGAAAGTGAACTCTCACTTCTCGGGCTGGGAATTGCTATGAAATTTGATGTCATGTACAACAAGCAGAGAGAAATTGAGTAATAAAGCTCCTAAAATATCACGATTTAAAAGTATAGAACCCAGTACGGATCCTTGAGGAACACCTCAGTTGACACAAGACTTTGTTATATTGGGCTCTTTACTTCTTAATACTACTTTTGGGAAAATATAACTTTTAGCCGTAGGTATCTCCTACCACCATCTAATTCCAAAACTTGCTGCAGTCCATGTTGGTCCCGATTTTGACCCGCCATCATTGTGCCTTTCTTGTAAGTTGCAGTCCTGTAGTTAGACAGTATCCGCCTCCGGCCAGCATGACGGGGAAATCCCTTCATCACATTGCGTTGCTATTGAGTTTCGTACGTATTTTGAGATTCCCTTCAAACGCCATATGCGGACAACCACTGGTTGTGTAGACGCCTATAAGAGTCCATAGTCACTTTCCAAAAGACAAAATCACCTGGACAAGTGGTCCTGTTTCAAAGGTCTATATTCTAAATTGTAATACCAGACTAGACTTTCCTACCTAAAAAGGAACATGATTCTGAAATTATTAATTACGGTAAAACGTCACACGATTTTAATCCGCAACTTTTTTCGTACTGCACGCCTCACATCGTAAACTCCAAAAATGTAACCTAACCCAACCCGTTGGCCACTCAAAGATAGGGGGAGGGGCAATTTAGTTGCTCTCCTCCCTACTACACTAAGCAGTCGTATTCAAATCGATTATTACTGTAAGTCGTTAATCGACACATCGATACCGGCTGATGTTTATAATCATCATGAAACGTCTTCATAAAACACTGGCTCGTTTTATCTGTAGCAGATGCGATGCTGCAGCGTAAACATTATCTTTCCCGTAGGTCGACTGGGGAAAAAATACTTCGACGATATGTCTATTAGTAGTGCGAGTGTTCTTTTAGAGACCACTAGGACACGGGCAGTTGCCCGTCTAAATCTCTTAGTTTTTGTGTAATGTGCTCTTGATAACTACAAAACTAAACGGGAATATTTATTCCAGTTTAGCCCCATTTCCCGTTTCCCCAGTCTAATTTCCCATTCCTATATTATTTTGCGTCGCCCTCCTAGCCTATAGGTAGGATATTAGTAAGAGACAGTTTCAACTACTTACTACCTATTCCGTCATACGTGTTTAAAAAGTTAAGCATTCCAGGACAACGCTCACAATTGGTTGCGCGGACTACACAGACGTATATCCCGAGTCCGGCGGGACGTGGGTTGTCGCCCGCCACACTAGTTATGACAAACGGCAGTCGTTGCCCCACGCGCTCTGTACAATGCGCAGACGCAGCTAATGGCTGTGCAATTCTATTACTTGTGCGAGTCATCCCATAAATACTCGATTTTTTTCTTTAATTTTTGCTTAAATAAGCCAGACTGATATGAACACAAAATTATAATATTATGGGCAATCAAAATATTGTTGGTGTCCAAACAATCTTTTGTGGATTTTATAATACGTTGGCATTTCATTTTGGAAAAATATTGAATTAAAATTATTAAGGAAAAAAGAGAAAGTTCAGTAAGGATATTGATCCCTAGCCCTATTCAGTAGAGAAAATGTATTAATCTATTCAGGAAAATGGTTAATCAAATATTATTGGTAATTTTATGATTCAAGTTCCTATTTCAAATAATAAGTATTGGTTATTTTTTTTTAATTACATCGATACACTAATTTCCGATCCGATACGACGTACCTAGGGATCTTCAGGAAAAGAGCATTCCTCTTTCTGAAAGGCCGGCAACGCGTCTGCAAGACACCTAGTTTTACGGATGTCTATGGGCGGTGGTAGTCACTAACCACCGCCACGGTTGCCCCCTATAATATATATAAAAAAAATGGGCCTATAAACGAATTAATAATACATCTATATTTACTAGCAATCCACTTATCCCCGATCCCTACCTCACCGAATTATTTCGTATTCTCAAAATGTCAGTACTGGCCAATGCTTGTTTCACTGCATCTTTAAATTTTTCGGTAGTTAGCTCATTTGGACATTAGATGTTAGATTTCACCAGACAGTTCGTTAATGGTGATCTCACGAGACAACTATAATATCTCTAAATTATATACTTAAAGTATTTTGAATAAAAAAATTGCAAACGTAAATATTGCAGAATAAACCGTCGCATAGTTTTGTGGGCGGATACGCCTGCATATTATAACTTGTTAGTGCAAAACTGTCGTCCGGGGAACTGATACTCGGCGGGTTCATTTGTGAGTGGGACGATATTCTATCCCTAGAGGGCAACGTATTGGTATCCCGTCTAGTGGCGAGTGAACACGATGTTCGTAAAATTATGTCTTCAAATGAACAAGGAAGCTCGTGATTTAGTAATTTTCATTCACATTAGTCATTTTAGCTTCTTTATTAAGTTAACTCAAGAATTTTTTTGCCTCATGTACCATCTCTTCTTCAGATACTGAGCCCATTTGCTCCTTTAACCAGCACCGAATCACTTATCATATACACATATCGTATCTTCTGTATAACTTCGTTATAAATCCTATCGTATGAAGAAACACCCAACATATACGCGATTTATATCGAAGCAGCAGATGCAAGGTTATGATATTGGCTGCGTCGAAAAGTAGGTGGGTACCTGCCGTGTTGACAGGAGAAGACTATTGCGGTCCATGATGGATTGTGGCAATACCTATACCGTGTATGTAAAGCTATATATATACTAATAACAGATTCTTCATAATTTACATTGCAACTTTTTAGATGATTCGTGTACGACAAAACACATTTGTTTTCAGAGTTTTCCCACAAAACAGTTCTAATTAAATAATAATATCAACATTTCTAATTTAATTTACATTCTCCTCAAGCTGATACCATCCATCTGGGTAGGTAAATCTATCAAACACATCGCCCATAAGATATACAGTTCAACGAATGTCTGCAATCTAGGCGATAAAAGTTGTCTTCGTAGTTAATTGCTAATACTTCTAGCATCTAGGATCATAAATCTAAGGCGGGACAGTCTCACCGTCTGCATGTCTAGATCTGTAGAGGTTGTCGGCCGGGATGGAAATAGATTTAGAAGTGAAATCGCCGATCTCTATAACTGGAAAGTCGTGCTCTGTCGCCAGGTATAAATAGAAAGCGGGCTCAACTGTTTCTAGGGTTCCTTGAGAACAATAAATGCCGGTATGTTGTGGAATTTAAATGTTGATGAGATGTACATTGCTGTGGTAATCCAATGATGTAAAGAAAACAAATTCTCTGGTAATAGCGTGTTTGATTTTTTGTTTAAAAAATAAGAAACTTTTAATCCCGTTCTCGTTATCCGCTGTAATCTATAACGCCTGATTCTTTGTTGAATATTTTAATATCTTTTGCTAAAGCAGGATTCTGCTTCTGAAGTACTTATATTTTAAGAGGTAGTGCCGCACTGCATGCTTGCATGCAGCCGAATTGAGCCGGCGCGTCCGGGGAGGTACCTCTCGCTTACACGAGACCGGCGTGAAGTAACAGGTGAGTTGTCGTTTTCGTGCGGTGTGTAAGTAGCCGGTGGCCTATGGAGGTGGGAGGAGAAAGGAGGGCAGCGCATCTGTGTAGTTTCTATACGGATGTCTATGGGCGTCGGTAGTCATGAAAATGGCTCTGACTGCTCGTTTGCCCTCCTATACCATAAAAAAGAGGTAGGAATATATAGTCATTGTTAAATTGCACTCGATACGGGCTAGCAAAGGAACTATCAAGTCAATACGAACTTGAATAAATCGTTTGGAAGCCTGATGAGTGGACACTTACTAACCAACCACCCACGCTCCTGCCTCCTACCCACCTCTCGGTTTATGGAGCTAATCCCGGGGGATGCGCGGGGGTTTGCTCATCAGCTCTGTTCCCCAACGTGCAATTCTTGTACTCCCTACGGTTTGAGTGCCCTCTCGTTCTACCACTCTCCCCTTTCTGGGGCCTGGCATCACAGAGACAGAAGTCGTCATCGGCCCTGTCAGTCCTGGCTTTTGCAGCTACGCCATTACATGTCTTTCTTCTTAGTGTGCCATGTAGCGCAAATGTCTTAAGCTGACCATAACTTTGTTCGTTTGCGACTAAATCCTGATGATAGACTGGGCCCAGTGTAGTCCGGACGATGCCATCCAACATTTCATTTCACTCGTCTTTGCACAAATCACGTTCCCACAGAACATGCTCTCTGGTCCCAACTTCATGATCTCAAGGACAGGATAGTAATTGGCATAGCGCCATTCTGTGCAGGCGACCTCTAAAGCACCCGTGCCCTGTTGAGTGGACAGTGGTAGACTTTATCACACCACTTCGATCCCAGCTGCCTTTGTGTCTCCAGCCAATCCTGGCATACAAAGGTACACAGGACTACGTCTTTGTAAGTAGCAGCGGAACCTCATCATATCCCTTGGTGTGATAAAATTATCGAAAGGTGGCCCATGGAGGTGGGAGGAGAAAAGAGGGCAGCGCATCTGTATAGTCTCTATAGGGATGTCTGTGGGCGTCAGTAGTCATGAAAATGGCTCCTCGTTTGCCCCCTATAACATAAAAAAAAAATGTGTCAAGGGGCAGCTTAAGCTACCCGGGGAACCGCAAATAAGAAGAAATAAGATCAGAAGAATATGAGAGAAGAAAGAGATTGGAAGGCCGGGTTGTGTCACCAGAGGAAATCCAAAACACGCCTTTGTTAGGGATACCGACGGAGATTTCTCAGGGCATCGGTATTTTGGATCGACATTCGCGATTTATCAGTTACATGCATTTAAGTAATAAAAAACGCTGCGGCAGTAGTATATAGCGTAATGTGATGATGATGATGAATGTGATGACCTTCGACGTCGGCGTCTCGGTCATTTTCAGTTTCTCGCTACATATAATTCTAGAAAACTTTGACCATGTACAAGTTTCGTTTGATCGAGACACACGGCAGTGGATCGTGCCAAGTTCTAATTTAGGCGCAGGAGAACGTTGCATGCTGTTGCACGGACCATTTCACCATACCTTCGCTGCGTATCAGTTAATTCAGGAGTGACAAACCTGACAGACATAAAATTTATACTCGTCGCCCATGAAATCCTGCGGCCAATTAAGCACATACTTCTTTAAATTTTAAACTAAACATTTATGCGGTATTAACTACTAAACCGGTTATTTTTTTATATAAGTCCATTCACGGTTTCCTCGCAACGGATAAAAAAAGAAATAGGAAAAATATAAAAGTTGAAGTACGCGAAAAAAAAAATTCGCGTATTTTCTTTAAGTCTCAAAGAGATATTTAATAAGAATCTTTACCGTGTCTAAAAAAACTATTGAAAAAGACGTCGAATTATTGGCCCAGTCATTCTCGAGTTTTGTCTAGCAAACACATTTGGAGATTTGTTTTCATCGTAAAGTTTCATTGGAAAAATATAAAATTTAATCTTTAATGTAAAAACATTCGATTGGAGGAGACAGGTCGTATCGGAGGACTCGGAGGAGGCGTCCATTGAAAGAGAGACCTTTGTCCGGCTGTGCACCGATATGAGCTGATGATGAAGTACATTTGAGATGACCTTCCCCTTTAGGGAAATAGCGTGAAGATGTGTTGCTACATTTGATTATTTTAATTTAAATCTGTACCAGGACCGCTATCGACCGGTTGGTCACCTCTGTCTGTTACATGCATACAAAGTAAGTGTTCCGCGGTTGTTCAGTGTGTGTTTAGAACCAACTTCATGTTTCAAGTATCAACAAACATGGGAAATGACATAATCGTGAAATGATTCAGAGTTCCCCAACTTCCTCTATAAAATTGTCTTGCGGGAAGGTAATGACGTCACTTTTGAAAAGTTGGTTGTAGATCAGTGTGCTCTATGTTCTAAGGTCTTTGTGACCATACAGTTATGAGCACGATCTGAAAAAAAACACTCTTTTGAATCCCAATTCCTTAGCAAAGAAATTATAAGCACTGCTTGATATAAAATGATATCCGGTGGCCCGTGGTGGGGGAGAAGGAAGGAAGACATCACTCTATAGTCAGTAGTCATGAAAATATCTCCGAATGTTCGTTTACCCCGAACTAATATTATTAGTTCTCATTAGTGTCCTTTACAACATCTAGAGCTTGGGCGGTGTAGCCAGCTATATAAATAGTAGGCGTCGTATATCGCACTAGCGATATTATGTAAAACGTTCTTCGAGACGCGGACGGCGGAACTGGCGGCGCGCCAAGCCGTTAAGGTCGGTGGTTCACTGTCATGAATCAAATGACGACACCAAAGGGTTTATGTGTTGCTCTTGTTTTTATATATTTGTTTATTTACCAGAGAGTTTTATATAAATATCCCTGGCCGTTGTTCAGATATAAATTAAAAAGCAATGAACATTTCAGATTTCGAACGTTTAGATTTTGAATTTGGAATTACTTTGCATATATTAAATAGCGATAGATATTTAAAATATCGAACGTTTAGTTTAAATTTCGAATTACTCCGCTTCGCTTTTACCGAAGCGCGCCTAGCTTTAACAAGTCGATAGTTCAATGTACAAAAGAAAGTGTTCAGACCTGTACCTAGACAGTACCTATGCGTACCACGATAAAGTCATAACTAGGAGTAAAAAAAGATATTCTGAAAGACTCGAAGCCGTCCAGCAAATTTAGAAGTAAAGGGTCAAGTGAGCAGTCTGAGCCTTTTGGTGACTGGCCTTGTCCTTGAAACCCAAGTATAATTGTCATGCAAACGTGCTGCCTCCCATCTGTCCACCGTGGACCACGGGAAACTCACATGAAATGAGACAGCGTGGCTGTCACGTTGCGTCGATATCATATGAGCAAGATGTCCCTGTCTGTTCATATGGGCCCAGTTATAAATATCACAGACCGACACCCATTCACCTGGTGTAGTCCTTACCACGTGCCTAGGTATAGTTAGGTATTACGATCAGCCTAGACGTTTAGAGAGTTACTGTTAAATTCTAAAATGTCACCAAGTGGCAGTATTGACAGGTCAGAAAAAAAAAATACACAACTAATGGAAATAAAAGATAACCAGATGCTGCAAAAAAAGCAGCAGGTGCTTGGAACGCCCATTATAAAAAAAATATAAAAAGGTAGTCATTGTCAGAAAATCCATTTTTAATGCTCGGTTGCGCATCCTAAAATATTGATCCATGGAAATGGTGACACGCGGTGCCAGACACGCACCATGGTGAAATTAGCAGCGTTCCGCCTGTCGCACCCCAAGAAAAGGAAACTTAACTTCGTCTTCTTCGATCTCAAGAAGTTCCTTAAAATAGCGCAACAGCTTCAGCTTTCTGTTCAAAAAAGCACGCAGTCTACACTGCCGATAGAAGAGAAAACTTCAGTGTGAGCAAACATACTATACGCATGCTATACGTAACAAAATAATGCTACATATAGCAAGGGTACTAAGGAACAGGGGCGGGGCGCACATTCCAGCCAGGTCGACACATAGTGTGATCGTGTAGTATAGTATGTTTGCTGACGGTAAGCAGCACCGGAATTAGCTCTGGTGGGCCCTGGAGTTTGGAGACCTTTGAGTTGAGGAAGGGGCTGTTTTATCATTTTATGGGTACAAAAAAATGTTCTTAAGGCCCTTAAGTCTTACGGGACCCGAGGCTGCAGCCCCTCTCAGACCTCTGGATCCTGCGCTGTCGCGAAATAACATACACTATATTTTCTCATGACAATACTGCAAAATTTACATGTATTGCCTATTCACATCGGACCACTCAGACTATAACGACTTCCTTCCAATTTGCTGACGCTACCAATCGTGTCCACTCAGTTATCTCCGAGTCTAGATATTTCAGCCACTTATCTAGCTGATCTCGAGGCGTGGGCCGCACCGGAATGCAGTTGTATTCTCAATAGCTGCTAGTGACTATAAATCTTGGTGGTAGCGTGCAACACCCATTTTAAATAAAATATGACGATGGTTTTGCGAGTTTTGTATAAGAAGTAAACCTTTATTTAATACATAATAAAAATCTAACAACTTACTTACAGAACACTACACCATTTAGAATTCACTTATTTTATTTAATTACGAGGTACGTTTCACTCCGTACTAAGGGATTCTAAGGGACAACTACATAGTATTTAGGTGTTAGGTCACAGGCTGCTTTGATCTCTTCGGAGGTCACACATAACTCATTATCAAAACCAGGAAACTTATCGTCAAAACTTGTTATGTTTCTCATCACAGTTTCATATTTGGCATTGGCTAGGCATAAAACGTGGTTTCATCCACATACTATACATATAGCTAACGTTTCATCCAGTAGTTGTGTTCTAACTGGGTAATGCATTTAGTGATGTCCCTGAGTCAGGGAGATCCCTGGGGAGTTTGAGGGGCTCGAGAGTCGAGTAGCGGCTTCTTAACCTCAGCGGTGACACCAACAACTCCGGTATCCTTGAACAGGCGACTCCCACAAGCTGTCGCCCTATGCCCCTTCCTAACGCTGCAACCTGCAGGGTGGCATTTCGCTTCAACGCTCGATAGTTAAATTCATGTGAAGATAACTATATTTACTTTCATTTGAATAGTTTGTATCTAAACCTACCTTACCTATCATTTGTACTTACCTTTGATTTTATTACTTTTCTTTTAGTAACATTTTACGTAAAGTATTGAATGAACCTCTTATTTACTTATTTATTTCACTAATAGTTTTTTTAGTCTAAATAGAAGCAATTCAAGAAATGTGGAAAAAACTTTAAATACGTTATCTGGCTGTAATCCAAAATCTATTGCCATTAAATCAGCTGACTTTTGCTATCGTTACACATATTTCGGGTCTTCGGCTGACTACGCCTTTGCCAGTTGTTTGTTAAATCATAAACGGCGCTCTTATGTAATCATCATAAACTATTTTCGTATCTCACACAGTGGATGGCAAATGGTATGTTGTTTTTGTATTTTTTTTAATTTATTTTTATTAATCTGTGGTGTTAAATATTTTTATCCATATATTATTAATTTTTATACGCTGCTTTTAACAAGAGAGTTGGCAGCAATTGAAAATAAAATAGTATTTTTCTTTACATCTGCCATCTGTTTAATAATAATTTTTTTTCTGTTGCAATATTAAATAGTAATAAATTGTAATCTACTATTATTTTATTTCAGCGACGAAGAAGACAACAAGGAAGACTACCATAAACCTGAAAAGCCAAAACAAGAATGGCATGGCAAACTAAAATCTGATGTTCCAAAAGAAGAAGAGCATAAAAAGAAACCTGAGGAGGCAAAGGCAGTGGAGGACACAAAGAAAGATGAGGAAAAACACAAAGAAACATTCATTGAACATATAAAAGAAGCGGCTGCGGATATGGCCAAGGACTTTGATGATCTTTTAGACGCGCAAAGTGACCATGATTCGCCAACCGAAGACGGCGAAGAAGAGGAAGAATAGAATATATTTTGTATTCTACAACAGATATGAACCATCTAATTGGTTTATTTATCTCTTGATTTTGAACAAATACCTTTTTAAATTATATCTTTACACTAAACTTGCAGATTTATTATTTTATATAATAAGTAGGTATGTACTGCTAAAATTTCACTTTATGTCCGCCCTACATAATTTCAGACCTGTTTTTAAACAAGTCAATTAATAACATTTAAAGTGGTTCAAGTTCTCCAGTAGGATTGCCAGGTAATTAATCTAATATGGAAGTATCCACTGTAAACTTCACCGTTTTCATGTCAACTTTGATGTGATAGCTTCTTATGCGATGCAGTCTGATGCCAGGTAATTAATCTATTATGGAAGTATCCACTATAAACTTCACCGTTTTCATGTCAACTTTGATGTGATAGCTTCTTATGCGATGCAGTCTGACTTCCTGCTATCACATAGACGGCAGTGGCAGGCTCTTGCTCTCTCCGTTCCCACAGCTCCAGCCGCATCGTGAGTGATGTGACGACCACTGAGAATGAGTAAGAGATCGATCAGGGACATGGTTTTGCGGGGTACCACGCAGACCTCAGGGTTACGGGTGAAGACTGCGACTACAGCGGAGAAGATGAGATTCGTTACGATGTGTGTCGGTGGATGAGGCAACGGATATGGAGCACCGTAGGCGACAGAATGGTGAGACTTATAGAGAGAGTGAGATCATGAGAAGAAAGAGTGAAGATTTTCATCATCATCGTTATCATCTTCAGCCTATTGCAGTCCACTGTTGGACATAAGCCTCTCTCATAGCACGCCACTAGCCTCGATCTTCGGCTATCCTTTTCCACTTCCTGCCCACAGCTTTGCGTATGTCGCTGCTCTATCTAGTCACAGCGGCGTCCTAAAAGATTTACTAACAAACAACTTTTCCTTAAATTAACAAAGAAAAAATTCTAGTAAAAAGTTTATCTCGTGTCTTCAATAAGTATTACATAGTGCAATTTAAAGTTCGTTTAAGTTATCCCTTCGGCCGGAAGCAAACATCTTTTTTTTTTAAATATATGTTACAATAAAACCTGAATCGTCATATCAGCACAATAACGGAAGTTGTTAGGTCGGTACTAGGTACTCTGGAAGATTCGCCAAATTACGTGTATTTAGAATTTACGTACATGATAATGGGTTATGTAACCAATTCTTGGAACGTTATGGAAATAGTAGCTACAGGGCTCTATTGTATCAAATGTAAGTCATACCATGCCATACCATAGGATACTCTAGTTCAATAATATTAAAAGGTATTCTTCTTTAACAAAATGATACATATTAGATCCTTTTTAAAGCTGAATGGTCAAAAGCTTTACGATTTTGGCCTTTAATGTCCATGTTTTATGGTTTATTTTAGTGACGTATTGCGATTGATGTTTATCACGACTGCACTACAAGTTGCACGTTGTAATTAGCAAATGCCTGTTTGTATGTTCGTTAGTTCGTCTGCTACGCGGCATGCACTCGATAATTCACTTATTAGTGTTGTTAAGTAGCCTTCATCTATTGGTGTCTGAAGAATAGCTGCTGTAGTCTAAAGTAATGTAAGGATTATTTCCCTGCATTCAGTGGCGGATTAACGCATAGGCCCGTGAGGCCCGGGCCTAGGGCGCCACGATTGGGGGGCGCCAAAATTTTCAGGACGATAAAATTTAAGTCTTAAAAATATTTCGACGTACTTACATATATACGTTCATGGATGGATGCCAATTTTACATATTGTATGCTTACAAAAGAACCCACTTCATCGTCGGCAGAAAATACAAATAAAGAATAATTTAAAAAAATTAAGTGTGAAGTAAATTCAAATCCGCGCGTTGAGCGAGGCCCACCGCGCCGCGCGCCCGGGCCGAGTTTAGCGGGAACGAACGGTCATTCCTTACCTACTAATATTGTGCTATCAACGAAATTTGAAAATATTGAAAGCAGAAGATACATTTTTATGTTTTATTTTCTCATATCTCATGTTTTGTAGTATTAAAAAAAAATCAAGTTGTAAATTATGGCTTCAAAAACCAATATAAAATTTACAAACGAAACAATAATATAATATATAATTTATAACTTTCAACAAATCTTAGAAATTTAAATGCGCAAATATTATATTTAATCAAATTTAAGTCTATTTATTATATTATATTATCGCTACTTATGTAAATTATTACGCTGTTTATTTAAATGTGCAAGTATAAATACAAAAAAATTCGGAATTTCATTTTTAATTCGAGTGTTTTATTTGTGTAATAGTTTTAAATTCTCGAGTAGAATGAGAGTATTATGCATGATTATGATTGACAATTAGTTTCAGTGAAAAATAATGTTTTTTAAGGAAACTTAGAGCGCCACTAGTAGCAGTAATGATAGGTTTGACTTAGCTTTGTTTAACGTACAGATCTAAGCGTTTCATTTAATATTTGTCAACGCGTTGCAGTAGTCACGAAGTTTTTTATTGAGTTTCTATAAAAAAATGTTTAACCATTATTTTAATATTTCTGAATTTAATTTCTTTATCAACAATGAGTAGCTGTCGGAAAAAGCCTAGCGGTGCAGAATATCGTAAAAGACAAGCAGAAGAATCTTCAAAAAAAGAAAGTTTGTTACATAAAATGTAAATGCCCGCCGAGCCGAGATAGCGCGGGAACGAATTCTCGTTATTTTGAGTTTTTTTTCATTTTACTAGGATTTTTAATTTTAAAAAATTTCAATTTATTTATTTGTAAACATAGATGGTACATTAAATCCTACTAATACTATAAATGCGAAAG
>LUGF01050837.1:167446-186200 GCA_001625245.1 Calycopis cecrops | reverse complement strand
TCGAGATCAATTAATTTCAATCATATAATTGTAAATTAATACTGAAATACTTCAGCAATACGTGAAAGCTTATAAAAATACATACATTAGGTATAGTTATGGGCATTAAGAATATGCTATTTTGTTTGGTTATCAAAATACAAGTAATTATACAATTCTTTTTATGATATATTATGATTTATGACAATCATTTTTGTGCCCATAAAGGGGCCCCTTTTTTACTTCCAGCCCCGGGCCCCGCCAGAGCTTAATCCGGCGCTGGCAAAGTATAATCCAAAACTAGATACATTCATTAAAAGGTACAATCGCTGCGCCAGCGAAGGCGGCGATAATAAATAAAAACCCAAAAAAAAAAATATACATACATACATACCGGTCAAAAATCATAACCCTCCTTTTTGCTTCGCTGTAGTGGGTAAAAAGGGCGCCGTATCAGACCGGGCCTAGGGCGGCAGTAAGCCTAAATCCGCCACTGCCTGCATTCCTCTGAATCAAGATTTACCTCTTCAGTTCAAAAGAACAGTATTCTTAAAGCAGGATTCGCCCATTAAACTTATGTAGGGATTGCACACGATACATACTTTATGTATTTAAAAAATAAATAACATATGACATGTTATGCCGTTGTAACTATGGTATTGAAAATCAATAATTAAGTTTTACTTCAGTTGTGTGGTCTAATGCACACGATTTTTTTTTCAAATGGGGTATTCCGTAATCCGTATATTTCAATTCAAGTATGTCAAGCCCGTCTTACCTTTTCCGCATTATTTTCTAGAAAAGTAATTTTATAAATACGAAGCTCAAAACCGATTCTTACTTCAAATTTGGCACAAAAACATTGTGAACTTATAAACAAAAAAAGTTTGCTTTTGTGAAGGTTATCTTGAAAAGTGGAGAAATCCGAGCTTCGCGGTATTAATTAAACACTATTCTACCTCAGTCAACCTATCAAGCAGACCAAGTACAAACATAATATTTCGGAGATTCAACGCCATCTAAAGTATAGTACACAAGAGGTTAACTGATTTCAGTGTAATTTAAGTTTTTCGCTGTGGATGACCAATGACGATCTAGGTTTGTACTGAGCGTTCCGGACCCGTGACACCCCTGGAAGATACCCCTGGGGGTGTCATGGGACTTTTGATTCGGACCCATGACACCCCCAGTCTTCAAGTCTATTGGGGAGCCATGGCTCCCCTGGTAGATACCCCTGGGGGTGTCATGGGACTTTTGATTCGGACCCATGGCACCCCTAGTAATTAGTGCTGTGCTCTTAAATGTAATAATTAATTTACTCGTAGGTATATTACCTAGTAATATATTATGATTTTATCTTTATCTCCAAAGTGAAGAAAACGTGACCAAATGGATGACAGTAATTATTGTAGATCTAGTCTGAGTTACTTGTTGAAGCTGTAAGATTTATATTAATGCTGAAACTTTAGTGCTTAACAAATTGTTCCCATCTGTTGATTTTAAAGGTACTTTAATAAAACTGATATTGCCAAAAAGGTTACTAAGGACCGCTGATGTGGAGGTCTTCAGACTTTGCTAATCGGAGTCATTTAAACGGAAGCGGTCAGATGCGCAGGATATATTGTAGTGCTAAGGCGCGCACGCCAGCGCAAGAGCTCTCTCTCCTCCAACCCCTCTTGATCCGATGGAACGGAAACCGCTACGACCGGAGAGAGGCTGGATGCAACAGTTTGGCAAACAATAACTAAATCCCTATTGTCACCTTGACCTACGATTACCTGGGTGTCCTGCCACCGAAAGTGGGCTGCTGTGAGCCAGAACAACAATCCAGGGGATGGCCGGAGAAGCCCGGGGAATCCCCGAACCCCCTTCTCCAGGTTCAGGCCGCGAGACGACGTGGTTTCCGGGGTGTGGCTGCTGTGAGAACAGCTGCGAGGAGCCACTGCAGAAGAGTGTATGGATTGCCGACGAATTAATTGCAGCAAGTCACCATTACTGGCCGACTGACTAGCTGCATCGCAAGTAACCCACTACACCCCTGATTACTAGGTAATATACTTACGAGTAGATTAATTATTACATTTAAGAGCACAGCATTAACTACTAGGGGTGCCATGGGTCCGAATCAAAAGTCCCATGACACCCCCAGGGGTATCTTCCAGGGGAGCCATGGCTCCCCAATAGACTTGAAGACTGGGGGTGTCATGGGTCCGAATCAAAAGTCCCATGACACCCCCAGGAGTATCTTCCGGGGGTGTCACGAGTCCGGAACGCTTGGATAAATAGGTGGATAACTAACTATATATCAGTAATAATATCTGTGTGTTTATCAGTTAAATAAATATTTTCCTTTTTTCAATCGTCTGTAAACTAAAGAATAGTAGTCATCTCCTATGTCCTGTTCTAACGGCTTGCCGACTGGAGTGCTGGGGCCAGGGGTTAGGACGAGAACCTGACCCCATTGCACGGTTCCGACGTTATTGTAGGGACTGTTCAGAGACAACCGGACAGAGCCCAAGGGGAAGTCTGGCCATTTCACCGAGGCCAGACTGTAGCTGGAGGGATCCTGTTGCCTATTGATCCGAGACCCTCCAATTATATCGGCTGCAGGCGCCCGCAGGGGCCAAGTCTCTATTGCACTCCCGACATAGGTCGAGGGGCCGTCCGGGCTTCCAGGTATGATACGTAAATGCATTTGGTGAATTGAATTGACAATTCACACAAACATTACGCGTTACCATGACAACATATTTTCCAATGACGACAAGACGTCTGTCAGGTCGGCTAGTAGATAATAAAAAAACCTTGTTTATGAGGTCAGGTAGAATTTCTATTTTTATTCTATATTTAAGTCGTCGTTAACGAAGTCGTTAAATATCAATTTTATTATTTTTAGTGTCGTATTGTATTTCTTACATAATCTTACGATTGGTGCTTGAAATCCAAGGTTGGGTTCTATATGGTGGAATAAAGTAGGGCTTGGCGACGGCGTGGCGAGTATCTGTGCAAGTATATATTCACAAAACAGTCTATGCTCCCTTAATAACTTTATGCATAAATACTAGATCTATCATCTCTCTGCCATTGTATGTGAAACACCAGCACCAAAATCCGTGTGTCTCGTAAAAGAACGTTGAAGGTTTCCAAAGCTCTGGCACTGCAAATGTTTAACCGGGTTCCAAACAATATTTGCAAACTCCAAATGTCCAAAAAATTAATGCGGACCAACGACTGATAGAGGAGAACTTTACTTGTGATAGATTTAAATCCTTTGGTATTTCGAATCACGAACCGCAGCGTTTTAGCTGCTTTAGATTACTGTCAAATCCACATGGACAGAAAAATTAAGCTATTGATCTAATGTCGCCTAAATCTTATCAATCTGACATGATTTACGTCGGAAATTTTGCTTCCAGCAAGATCATAGATATCAGAAGAGCAAGATAATATGTATGTATAAGGAATTTTTTTTTTATAGCGTGAATTTAATTATTCAACACTGTTTGACATTTAGAAACATTCCCTTTACACCAAGATTTAATACGATTTAGATTCTTCTGCTGTGCTGCATCCTCGAGAGAATCAATCGTCTTATAAATTGTATGGTAAATTGGTAATCTGCAAAGACGAAATAATTAAAATGATGTATCCGAGAGTATCATTAATGTACAAAGAAAACAGCACGGACCAAGGTTCGAGCCCTGTGGTACTCGTGTGCGTGTGGTAATGGTCTTTTTTTTTGGTAATGCACGGGAATATTTTTACGCACGCGACCCAGGAGCACCCGTGGCTGGCGTAATTGGGTTGCCCCTACCGCATAAACCTCTGTGGGTGCCTTCAGCCGCTATAATTGGAGAGCCTCGGATCTACAAGCAATAGGGTCCTTCCAGCGAAAGGCTGGCCTTGGTGAAATGGCCAGACTTCTCATCCTTGTGGACTATCCGGCTGCCTTAGAACAATCCCTACTTCAACCGTGGCACCGTACAATGAGCTCAGATGGCCTCACAGCTGAGCTGCTCTTAGTCTGGCCTCTCCCCAAAGCCTGTCCGGCATGGGTAGCCCTGTCCGGCATAGCATCGGGGATCATAGAGGAACGCAAGCCCCCCCACCACGACAATGTGGCAGCACCACGACAGTGTGGTGGTCTTGGCGTTACTCCTCCGCGATCTTTTTTTAAGGACGTTGTCATGGGCGTACCCAGATTCTGACCCAGAACTGCCCCGAACTGCTCCCCCCTCGGTACGCCTATGGACGTTGTGCGCTGCCGGTCTCTACGATATACTATGTATCGTTGATAAATTCGCTTCTCTGGGTACGTTTGGGTTATTTTTTATGTATAAAGGGCCAACGAAAAATCGGAGCCACTTTCATGACTACCGACGCCCATAGACATCCGCATAAAGGCTAAATACAGATGCGTTGCCGTCCTTCCTCCTCCCCCGTCTATCGGGCACTGGCTATTTACACACCGCACGTTACATCGCAGCTTTCATTTTACGCCGCGTCGTGTAAGCGAGAGATACCTCCCCGGTCATCCCGACCCAATTCAGCTACATGAATGCATGCAGCGTGGTACTATCTCTTACTAAAAGCGTGATTGTTATAATCTTTTAAGGGGTCAAGTGCCGTATGAAAGGGAGCCCGAGCCCGAGCCCGAGAACCAGGACGCGAACGAGGACGACAATACAAAAGAAGTGAAAACTGTGAAGTCGCGTCACGTGGTATAGAGTAGCAGAAGAACGGGAGGAAGAGCCTTAGGTGATTATTGACGGAGGAGGAAGAGAAATAAATAAATTAGTGTTGCAACTCTCATATCGGGAAGCGTTTCTCCCATCTGCGAGAGAGAGAATGTGCCTCCTCTCCACCCCTAAGTTAGTCTCGACGCGACTAATCACAGCAATCCGACGAGGCAGTGCTGGGCTCACCACAGTCCGGAACAGTCTCCGTAGTTGTTTTCAGTAATTGTGTGCATTCATATGATGTACAAGTCGGTTTTAGTTTTTTTTTTTTTTTATGGTATAGGGGGGCAAACGAGTCGTGCCATTTTCATGACTACCGACGCCCATAGACATCTGCATAGAGACTATACAGATGCGCTGCCCCCCTTTCTCCTCCCACCTCCATGGCCCACCGGCTACTTACACACCGCACGAAACGCGACAGCACAGCTGTCACTTCACGCCGGTCTCGTGTAAGCGAGAGGTACCTCCCCGGTCGTGCCGGCCCAATTCGGCTGCATGCAAGCATACAGCGTGGCACTACCTCTTACTATTTTAGTTCCGATTTATTCAGCCATGTGCTTTCAGGTGGTTCACATACTCTATTTTCTTTATAAAGACTCTTGAGCATCGATGGCATGCGAGAACACCATTTATATAATCATAGTTAATAGCCGCTTGTGGTCGGCCTTTAACTCGTTGAGTCCAACTCGCGGCGTCGCTTCTCTTCAAATTCAAAAACTCTGGACATGACGAGTCTCCTCCAATCCACCCGTGAGGAAGCTAGTTTTTCAAACTGCGACTGCTCCAGAGAGCATTTCCTCGTGTTTATAATATCTGTGGACACACACCACGTTAGTCCAGCCTCGAGGCAAGTACCGTAACATTGCGATAGATTGCAACGCAGTGACCTTGGAGGTGGGAGGAGAAAGGAGGGCAGGGCATCTGTATGGTCTCTATGCGGATGTGGGGGTTCGTCAATAGACATGAAAGTGACTCCGACTGCTTGTTTGCCCCCTACATCATAAAAAGAATAGATTCTCTAGTCTCGGGCCTCCTCACGTTGATACACGTCTACTAAAAACTAACAAATCGTGTTTGTCTTTTGTTTCATGTATCGCAGCGTATCAGCAGCATCTCAAGCACTGCACAGCGTTAGCCCGGAGCGCGCCCCGATTACATCTACCACGCCTTCTTTCTCTGATATTGGCAGAATCATCGAAATCTTTATCCATGGAAAATTTGTTTAAAAAAGAAAATTATTTTTTTGCTATTTATCATAAGAAATAAATAATACAATTTTAAATTTAAATTTAATGCCCCTCGCGTGTACTAAATACAAGCGAGGGGCATTAAATTAAATTAAAATAAGTGCCTACAGTTCTTCTATTAATAAAAAAATACGACAAGTATAAGAAAATACTTTTTCAAAAAAGTTAAATAGCGAAAAAATGTAATTATGCTTTGTGCAGCGAGCGGCCACGTCGCACGGGGTGAATGACTCCGGCTGCCCATACCAGCTGAGGATACTGCGTATACGATGTGAGAAAAACTTTAAATATTCTGATTTTTGTTGTGTAGCCTAGAAATTATACATTAAATATGTGGTTTCATTCAATGCCCCTCGCTTTTATCAACCTTGTATATAGCTTTATACAATCCACTGAATCTGTAATATTATTATAGCAATTACCTACTAGTCTATTCAAGTAACATAGTAAGAGGTAGTGGCACACTGCAGGTAGGCACGACCGGACACGAAACCGGCGTAAAGTGACAGCTGTGCTGTCGAGTTTCGTGCTATGTGTAAATAGCCGGTGGCCTATGGAAATAGGAGGAGGAAGGGGGGCAATCTGTACAGCCTCTAAGCGGATGTCTATGGGCATCGGTAGTCATGAAAATGGCTCCGTTTGCTCCTTTGCCTCCTTATGTTACAAAAAAGTCAAGAAAATAATATAAGATCTGCCAAGTTACTTAATGTATTATCTAACCCCGTGCAGATATTCTTGTGTTTGTCAGTAATAACAATACATATTTACATTTTAGATACATGCTGTAAGCTGGCTTGCAGGACCGAATCAAAGGCGTGCGCTGCGTCGCTGTAACAGTCAGTGGTGGCTCCCAGGCAGGTCCACAGTATGCAGCCACCGTGTCTAACTCGACGTGACAGAGTTTCTAATAACTGAACAAATAAAACAGCAGATAAAGTATGTTTTGTGTGAGATACTACAGAAACATCATTACTAAGATATAAAATTTAAATTTAAATCAAATTTTAGAATAAAAATAAAGTATAATATAAACGAATGAGTAGTATTATAATTTGTATACTGTAAACGGGAGTTAATCGCGTTATAAAATCGAAATGTTTACCTCGATTCTCGACGTTTCGGCCGTAATGCAACGGCCGTAGTCACGAGTAGACTGGAGTAGTATTATTATAACTTATGACATTATTGAGTTACTTATATTTTTGTATAATATCGGCAAGAGGTGAACTCTAATACAAGATGCAACACTTGTAGCCCGCCGAGTTGTTTGACCGACCATGGAATATATTTAGCGTAAACATTACTGTTTGACAAGAGAAAACTTTGCAGTCATATTATCAATTTATTTGTTTTTCGTAATATAATATTTGCATACTTGCAGTTCGCTTGTTGAAACATGGTCGCATTATTAGATGCTATTCTAGGTATCAATAGTATTCTCGCCAACTCACATATGATAGTGGGAGCGTTTGTATAATTCATGTCGGTGTTAGAATAAGAATTACTCCGGGATTAGAACGTTATCAATCCTTTTTTGAAAATTTTGGAGTCAGTTAAATTGGAAGTAAAAAAGTCATGTCTGCAATTTTATCAATACATTATTCGGTATCGGTAAGAGGTAGTGCAACACTGCATGCTTGAATGCAGTCGAATTAGGCCGGCACGACCGGGGAGGTACCTCTCGCTTACACGAGACTGGCGTAAAGTGACAGCTGTGCTGTCGCGTTTCGTGCGGTGTGTAAGTAGCCGGTGGCCCATGGAGGTGGGAGGAGAAAGGAGGGCAGCGCATCTGTATAGCCTCTATGCGGATGTTTGTGGGCGTCGGTAGTCATGAAAATGGCTCCGGCTGCTCGTTTGCCCTCCTATATCATAAAAAAAAAAATTCTACGAAAACGTTTCAACACGCGCGACGTTGCAGCGATTTTGAAAAAACCAGCGTCCATAGATAGAAGATAAGAATAGAACCGAAGCTCACGTCTGTCTGCAGAATCCACAAATCACAGAATTGTGACGCACGCGAGAGGCTCGGCAGATATAAACAGTTGTTATGATTTATTTAAATACCCACCAAAATATCCCGGAGCACGCACACTTGTGTAACCTTTACGTAATGGGCGCGTGTTACAGCATAAAGGAAGCAGCATCTCTCTCTTATTTTTTGACCAAACTGTTGAAATAATTTTTTCAAAAGAAAATTATGAGAGCTATGAGTGTCCCGCGGTTTCGGCCGTGTAAAGTCCAAGGTGTCCTGTTGTATAATATTATCTATGGTTTAGCCATAGATGATAGACTAGAAAAAGGGATCAATGACATGACGACCGCGGGTGGCTTGTGACACCACCTATCACGGTGAGTGCCTTTAATATTTTATGTAAAGCTTACCGCAAAGCCATCGTAAGCAAGGAGGCCGTACCAGTTCTTGCCGGAGTTTTACCAGTTGATCTTGAAATTCAACGTCGACCTGCTATGTACTATAACCTCTCTGACTTAAGACCCCAAGACAAACAGAAGATAACGAAACTATTTAATCCAATAGATGTAACCACCCAAAACTTAATTAATGAATGACAAGATCGTTGGTCTAATACTATATAACTTTTCCATGCGTGCGAGAGCGATTATCTAAACCCTAGCTCGATGTTGATTTCATTACGTTTCTCAGTTTCTAACTAGTCACGGCAATTTTAAAAGCAAACTATTTAGTTTAAAACTGGTACCGTCACCCCTCTGTGATTGCTCAATAGAAGGCGACGAACATGAACAAACCGCACATCACATCCTATGGGAGTGTAGTCTTTGACAAGCTGAGAGAAGAGCTTGATAACATTCGTAGTGTTACCGGTGTAGTTTATTATAACGACCTCGTAGCCAATTTAGGGAACTTTCGTGTGTTCAAACATTACATTCTTGTGTACATACAGTGATTTTTAATATAATTCACTTTACATAAGAAATGTTTGTTTTCTTTTCCTTAAATATTTTTTTTGCTTTTAAATACTGGAAAGGGACCCGTGACTGCAAAAAGTTTAAGAAACCCTGTCTAAGACGAACAAAAATCCTTTTCTTCCGAGACTGCTTTATTGTGATAGGGATCTATAGAGCATTACATAATGAATTAACTGACACGCATTTGGTCAGTTTTTTATAAATCCTATATCTATAACAACACTTTACTCACATCTCAACATCACTGGGTAATGCTAGGAGTTTATGTTTTTAATTCAAAAAAATCTTCGCAAATGCAAATTCATTTTTATTCAATTTAGTATCAAGCGTGTTAAAGTTAAGTTTCGTAATTCGGGATCTAGTGAGAGACTTCTGACGTTGACTGTACCTAACTGCAAATATATGAAGGCCATACTAATACGCAAATCAACATCACCTTTATCGGTTCACTCCTGGGCATATCCCTCTTTCAAATACACATAGTACTATGTATGTTATGCCTTAACATAACATACTCATTGTATAATTTCTTAAATTGATTTACCAAAACTAAGGTTGCTCGGGTTAAATCCAAAATCCAATGAACCTGCTTCTAATTTAGCAACAGGTAATAAATATGTCGCTACTTAATGATAAATACAGTCTCGCCACAAGTGTCGCCGGGTGTAGACTAGACCGGTAATACAATTATAGGATCAGGCCACCCGACCTGGAAAGGTTTCCGTCGCGGTGAGGATGACACACACATAATGATATAATCAACGTTATTAGCTCTAGAAGGAAAGGAAGAAAAGGAAGCTAAATATATACGTCTTTTGCCCAACAGTTGGATTTCAGAAGATGACGACTTGTAAAGCCTTTTGACTACATAATATGTTAAAAGAGAAACTATTAAAATATTACTTATTTTTATATTTCAACTCATCATGAGGCCCGCTGAGTTGTTTCGTTCTGAGTTCTTCTCAGGACAAGGCTAGAGTTGAACCGGTGGTACATGTAATTGTTGACGTTCAAAAAGTAATTTTTGTGATTCTATTTTGAATAAAAACTTTTTCATTTTCGTTTCATTTTCACTTTCATTGCCACAAGACTTTATAATAATAATGTCCTCCTAGCTGATTTCAGCTACGGCGGCCGTCTCTATAAAGACGAGCCAGATGCGCAGGACAAATTATAGTGCACAAGTGTGCGCGCAGACACAAGTGCACTCTCTATACCCTCACTCTCATATTCCGATGGGACGGCAATCCGACACAACCGGTGAGAAAGCAGGCGCAGGACCTACGGCTTAACGTGCTCCCCGAGGCACGGGGAATGTAGCACCGCCAACTTCCTGACTCCAGACTGTTATTAGAAATTGAAAAATCCCAATATCAATTTTTTGGTCCGACCCGGGATTCGAACCTCACGTCTGTGGTTGAACACGCTTACCACTAGACCACGAGGCAGTCAAGACAAGACTATTGTAGATGCAACAGCCTGAGATTATAATATTCCTATCAAGGTGGCTCGACATTTATTAAATTAGGTTTAACACATTATTCTTAAGTCTAAGCAAGGGTTGGGGTATTGAGCCTGTGATATAGAATTGTTGAGTATTACATTGCCTCCCAAAAATCTATGGTGAAAATGTAAAGCTGAAGAGTTCATTCGCTCGGTGAACGCGCTAAACTCAAGAACGACTTTGGATGTTAGATAACCCATTTATCAAGGAAAGCTAGGTCACTACAATAGAAGCCGTGTGTGTATCGCAAGTAAAACCGCGAGGCAATGCTTATGTTTATAAAAATCTTGTTATGAATAAGAAAATAAATTTAATTTCACAGACTCGTCAGCGACGACATGCACCGGGTCATATATCTTACTGCACTGTTCCCACGAAGGACGAGGCTAATGCATCATTTTAAATTAGTTATACCTACGCGGTAATTTATTGGCAAAGTTATTTTTATTTATAAAATATGCATAAACCAATGTGATAAAGATATAAGTACTGTGGAAACTAAGTTCAATGAAAATGAAATCCACATCAGCTATTAGGTAATACAGATCTTCTGTCCTCTTGGTAAGGAGTAATCGAACTTTCTGTCTTCTATCTTCTGCTAATGTTTTACACACCAATTAATAATTATTAGCGATCCAGCGAAGATCGAAACTCGATGTAAGTGAAATTTTTTTGTAATTAAACAAACTACAAGTGTGCCAAATTTCACACTCCTCCGCCCGCGCAATTTTCGTAAAAATGTTCCCAAAGTTTATTTATTTTATAGTGTAAGGGGCAGCGCTTGATTCAGATGGGGCTTAAGACGCTGTAGCTCCGGTCCCCTTAAGGCCTTAAGATTATTTTTGAACCTATAGAAGGACCCCCTTCCTAGGCCTCCCAAGTACCGGGCGCCGCCAGAGCTTAGTCCGACGCTAGTAAGGGAGCAAATAAGTCTCTGAAGCTTTTTAGTGAATATAGACGCTCATAGATATGGACATAGTTACTATTATAGCAATTTCTTGTCTTCCTCCACAATGGGTCCCCGTTAATTCACAGCTCGCAAAAAGGCGACCACATGGCTGCCACTCAGTGGGGGTATCGTGTGAGTTAGAGGTACCCCGGAGGTACCTCTCTTTCTTCAGGTCTTACTACTCTTAATATCATTTTATCTACTACATTTTTGTAGCCGTGCTGTGGAAGCGAAGCTTTCCCGTGCCTGTTGGACGACGATATTAGGCTTGGGGTAGAAGGAGAGATCTATCTCGTAGATGGGGGAGATGCATCTGAATATGCGAGAGTTTGTAACAGCTTATTTCTAGTATCCCCTCCGAAGGACGCATTGTACTAAACTGTATCTACCGCGAACGAATATCCGAAAAAATTATAGTATTCTTCTGTACCTCTCTCCCTTTTCGATGCGCAATCAGGATAGTAAGAGGTAGTGCCACTGCTCACACGCATGCAACTGCATTGCGCTGTCACAACCGGGTACACGAGACCAGCGCAGGGACAGATATGCTGTCGCTATTCGTGCGGTGTGTCCAGAAGTCCTTGGAGGGAGGAGCAGAGGACAACGCAACTATATGACATCTCTGCGGATGTCTGTGGGCTCGTTACTCATGAAACTGGCTCCGATTGCTCGTTTGCCGCCTTATAGTATAAAAAATGACAGTACTTTACCGTAATCGTCATCGTCTATCAGTCCAGCTATGAATATGACTCAAAAAGTAATGGAAGCGGTGAAGTACATCGTAAACACTGATGTCATACAACTGTTAGTAATAACTTGCACGAACGTACCTCGGCGGTGTCTACGTGCTGCCAAACACGAATCATTTTGGTTTTATACAAAATAGCGAGTGTGGGAGTGCGAGGTGACAAGCGGTGGCTGCTGGTGGGGTCTCAGGGGGCAGCCCCGGGCCTGTAAGCATTAGGGGCCTTAACGTCGCTTTTCGACCCATAAAAAGGGCTTCTCAAGTCCAAGATCTTCAAGTCCCGGACCCCGCGAGAGCTTAATGATCACCGCACACTTATCAATTAGGAAAGGAAACGTAGCCGTATCACCTCGAGCCGTTGAATATATATGAAACTCCATACTGCAACGCACACTAATGGGAAACGTAAGGTAATCACTTCGCCTCAAAAAGCGAAGGCGATACGGTGCCGACCCCTCTTCGAGATGATGAGTGCGGTGACCATAACCCTGCGCTGTAGGTAACTGAATACGGTAAGACATGTTGCTTTGCGGTCGAACTACGCTTAGTCCTAAAACTACCCGCCGATGGCAGTTGGCACTGATTCAGTTCGTTGGACTATAGTCCTTTTATCAAGTCAATATGAAGATTGAGGATCTAACTTAAAACAAATAAAATATAATATTAATAATAATAAAACATGATTGGTCCCTAAAATACAGTAATAACTAGTTTATGGGCCAGGGAACTCACATAACTATATTGTAACTAATTTGTGCCAGTAAAATATTATTATTGTTAAAAATAGTAAATAAATAAATAATTATATTCCATTTTAATTATTTCTTTAAATTCTATTAAATTAAATATTAGGAGAAGACCAGTGGCGTGCTGTGGGAGAGCCCGTGTCCATGGGCTGCAGGAAGCTGATGATGATTAAATATGAAAAGCATGAGCCCATTTTTGGACGTTGTTTTAAAACGGTAGCTGCACGTGAAACATCGGTTGTGGTCATTTTGGAAAGCTGCCGTGGACATGCTAAAAATATGAGGTCATTAAATGTGAGAGGCAGCGGCGTGCTGTGGTGGGGCCCCGTATAAAAATTGGTTTGGGGCCCTTACGGAAGTAAGTATTTATTATTTTTGCTTACGCACGTTAGGGGGCCCCCGTATACTCGATACGGCAGATATGGCGGTAGCTACGCCCCTGGTAAGTGGTGATATAATCTGATCAAATTTCGCCAACGCTATCTCTATTGCCAAATAAGGTGTTGTTACGTTGAACTGTGCGTGCGCACGAATGCACTTAATCTTTTTATACTTCTATTCAGATGCATCGGCAGTCCGGACCGACCGGGGGGAATCAGGCGCAGGGCCGACGGCTTGACGTGCTCTGCGAGGCACGGGGTGTAACACCACCATCTTCCACACCAGCGGTGGGCAATCTTTTGGCAGTCGCCGTCAGACGACAAAATAAACTAAACGCGGGCCGCGCTTGTGATATTCACCCTAGAAGCCAAATTTACCTTTTTTTAGGGTTCCGTATCTCAAAGAGAAAAAACGGAACCTTAATAGGATCGCTTTGTTGTCCGTCTGTCTGTACGTCTGTCAAGACCTTTTGCTCTAAAACGTGTGAAGGGAATAAATTTAAGATGAATTTTTTGTCAAAATATACGGAGGTCAGTTACGTCTTGATGCCTTGAAAAAATCACACTTCTATATCGTGTGATTTTGTCAACTTAAACGGCAGGCGTAAAGTCACAATAATTGAAAACCATGCATTACGTTTGGATTGTTCTTCCCATTCATACGGAACCCTCGGTGTGCGAGTCGGACTCGCACTTGGCCGGTTTTTTTTAGTTTGGTCTCCTCCTCCTCCTCTCCAATAACTTATCTTATAGACATCACGGTCCGCAGGTTGCGGGATGTTCCAGACTGTTCGAAATTGATAAATGAACAGAAATTACAATCAGCAGAGAAGGACGGAAGATGCGAGGGGCAAATCGGTCGTGTTGGCGCTCAAGAAGGCCTTGGTGGAGCAGGGAACCGACAGGGACATTATGATGACGAATTTCACCTTTTTATAGTATAAGGACTACGGACACGCGTAAACATCTGCATTGAGCTATAGAGGTTATACAGATGTATTAACCTCCTTCCTCCTCCCACCTCCATGGGCCACCGGCTGCTTACACACCGCACGAAACGCGACAGCACAGCTGTCACTGTACGCCGTCGTGTAAACGAGAGGTACCTCCCCGGCCGAGCCGGTCCAATTCCTCACCTCTCAACCTCCCAACCTCCTGCAGCGTGGCGTGATGAATTTCCCTCCAACAGTGCTCAGACTCGGGACCTACCTGTGAACCTCATCGCCACTAGACCTACCCGTCCAGACAGAAGTAGCCGGCAGTAGCCTTGGCATGCATGCACGGTGCGCGCTCGCGTGCCGAGGGCGCCGCGAGCTGCCAGTTGCATCGCAATTTGCACGTTGCATCGGTCGTTGACCCGCGCTTCCCGCTGCCTCGCTCATAGTCAGTCTATTACGGCATGTACAGTCGAGAACATAACGGGTAGGTAAATGCTAATCTATTTATCTTTGGTGGATTTATTCTATTACTTCTTTTAGTAAGAGGTAGTGCCACACGGCATGCTTGCATGCAGCCGGATTGGGCCGGCACGACCGGGGAGGTACTCGCTTACACGAGACCGACGTGAAGTGACAGCTGCCGCGTTTCGTGCGGTGTGTAAGTAGCCGGTGGCCCGTGGAGGTGGGAGGAGAAAGGAGGGCAGCGCATCTGTATAGCCTATGCGGATGTCTATGGGCGTCGGTAGGGACTATAGAGATGCCCTCCATCCTCCTTCCTCCTACGTGGGCCAGCTCTCGTGGAAGCTGTAACAAACAAACTCGCTTATGCAAATCTAGACTCTGAATTGCAAAATATGTATGTACTAACTACTACGTACACAGACATCGTATACATACATAGATTATACACTAATACTGAAATATACATAGTTACCAAAAATCACAACCAACATACTGTCATACATAATAACTATATTTGTTTAGTCAAGTATTTACTTAAACGTACGTGTTATATTTGCAATGATGAGGTTTTAGCGCTTGTGTTGTTACATAAAGGTGTGTCCATTTCCAACTCACCTTAATAATGGCGGCATGACCGTAGAAACTCGTGACTAAATAAACAGACGTTTCTTAGTAGAACTGAGAATCGATGCGATTTCGATTGTTAGGAAAGGATCGTAGGAAGGGATGGAGAGATCCGACCCGGACAAATACAAAACTTTTAATTTGAAACAAGTCTTGGGTTTATTAGTCTCAGTCTCACTCAACAAAATCTCACTCTATTCTAGAATATTGTGGAGTGAGAAAATATAGATTCAGAATCTAGACTTTCACCTAGAAATGTGAACTAACATAAAACAAGTTACAAATAAATAAGAAATGGAACAAAACTGAAGAAACGTGAAGTTGTCATGTGATAAAGTGTTTTTGTAAGGCTTTTCCTTGGCTCGCCCTTCATGTTGTTATTTGTGGTTCCATTAGGCAGAAATTGTTCAGTCACTTTATATCTACATGGTCTGAACATATTAAGCTTAGCACATATACTGAGTTATGATGATAAATGATATAATAATGTGATCTAATTTTGTAACATTTTCCTTCCTGCTCTAGAGCTTTTGTTGAGCTTGCTGCTGAGTTCAATTTCCGCTGAAAATGCCAACTGATGTAAGAATACATTAACCTAAAAAGAGACCAACTTCATCAAAACGGAGTGAATGTAAAGTACAGTACAACCCTGCAGTGAGGGAGATAAGACGACGAAACCGGTCATCCAACCTGATCTATCCCCATCCAGTGCCTAATAAAAAATCTCTATCTTTTGCACCTTTTCTGCTCATCAGAAAAGGATTAAAATAAAGGATAAAAAAGCTTCTTCGTTAAAATCAGCTTCTTCCAACGTGAGAAGTTAATTAAATCAAGACTGTTTCCTAAAAAGCCTTACAATGCTCCAGCCTTTTTTTTTATAGTATAGGGGGGCAAATGAGCAGTTGTAGCCATTTTCATGACTACCGACGCCCATAGACATCTGCATAGAGACTATACAGATGCGCTGCCCCCCTTTCTCCACCCACCTCCATGGGCCACCGGCTCCTTACACACCGCACGAAACGCGACAGCACAGCTGTCACTTCACGCCGGTCTCGTGTAAGCGAGAGGTACCTCCCCGGTCGTGCCGGCCCAATTCGGCTGCATGCAAGCATACAGCGTGGCACTACCTCTTTCTGAAAGCCTGGACCAAGAGGAGCAAAGCTTATAATATAAAAACCGTTTACGTTACTTCAGATAAACGTATCAATTTCAATGGACTCTCAATAGACATGTAATTACAAATTCACAATAATATTTACATTCCGATAATATACAGCAGTAGTTTAAAACATTCACTGTTTAAACATCCTGTGTGATATATGGGGACGGTGCAGTATTGTAGACAGGAAAAAATGAGAATAAAACATACACTTCCGTTGGTTTAGACGTCTCGGATTGCCATGAATCAATGAATTCCACACGGTGCTGCAACACACGGCGGCAAACGCTGCGGCAAACGCTGCGGCTACAGAGGCCTTAGGGTATATGCTAAACAAATTGTGATCATTTTATGTTTCATTATTCTCTTATTATTCATGTTGAATGTATCCGAATTCTAAAAGTAATATAATAATGAATTATTTATCAGACTGTGAATATGGACATTCCTGTAAAAACCTTGTTCTTCCACCAGCGGTCGGCAACCTTTTGACAGGCAACAGTCACAAGGCGGCAAAAAAAACTAAAGGCGGGTTACACTTATGATATAAACCCTATAAGCCCATTATATCTACATATCATTTTGACAGTTATAACTTACTAGCGCCCTGCGGTTTCACCCGCGTAAATTTTGATCCCGAAGAAAATAGAAAATCATCACACGGCATCCCATAGGAACATTTTTTCGGGATAAAAACTATCACATGTGTTACTCCAAGATACTCTCTATGAACTTTATGAAAATCGATTCTACAGTTTTTGTATGAAGAGTAACAAACATACAAAGTTTCGCATCTATACTATTAGTAGGATTTCATGAGCCGCAAGTAAGACGTCGCGCGTCGGCCAGCCGCGGGTTGTCGATCGCTGTTCTAGAGGTATGCGTATTGAACAGTCGACCACGAAGGCCTCAGGTTACCTGCCCAAAAGAGGGCAGCTAAGCTAACCTGGCCATGCTGCTTATATGGCCAGTTATTTAAGGAGGACGACTGTTTATAAAACAGCATCTATAGCTGTATCCTGCAATGGTGTGGTCGCGCGACTGGCGACACCGTGTGTGAACCGCCTGACGTATATAAGTACATGTAATTTGAACAGGAAATTGGATGCGAATTGGTTATATGAATGGCTGAACTGATTACATAGAAAATTGTTCGATTTGATGGCATAAGGCACGTGTAACATCGACGACACACAAACAAACGATTGTCAATAGAAAAGGCCGTGGGATTTTTTTGAATAGCTAACTGTAAAGAAGTGATTGAAAAACAATTTACCCTTCAATTTCGTTCCACTCGGGACAAGGTAAAAGGAAATGAATGAATAGCAAAAAATCTTTACGGACCTGTGGCAGATTCGTAGCAACACAAGAATATGATATCGACTTTTCTCATTTGTATAAAATGTTTTTTTTTTGTCAACACTTAGCTATACTGTTTCAAAAAAGAACGGTTTTTTATGAATTTAAGAAAGTTTTTTTGGAATATCATTTAAGTAATAAATATTATTTAGTGATTTTTTCACGCTTCTTTTGAGAATACCTTCGTATTTTTGGCCAAAGCTCACATTTTCATCACTAGACTCGATCAACTACGTGGTCCCTGATGCTTGTGGAAATTCGGAGGGCTTGGACTGGAATCTTCTTCTAAATATTAGAATTGATTGATTGAAAGTTACTATACACTTAGCACTAATGCTAGAAGTGAGAACCTCGTGACTGAGATGCTGGCGGTGGGGGGAGGGGAGGGGAGGTAGACAAACGCCAACAAATTCTCTTGTAATTGACGTGTCTCCTCCCCCAACTTGCCACATCAGTCAGAAATAAATCAAATAAATTTAGTGAGAGGTAGTGCCACACTGCATGCTTGCATGCAGCCGAATTGGGCCGGCACGACCGGGGAGGTACCTCTCGCTTACACGAGACCGGCGTGAAGTGACAGCTGTGCTGTCGCGTTTCGTGCGGTGTGTAAGTAGCCGGTGGCCCATGGAGGTGGGAGGAGAAAGGGGGGCAGCGCATATGTATATTCTCTATGCAGATGTCTATGGGCGTCGGTAGTCATGAAAATGACTACAACTGCTCGTTTGCCCCCCTATACCATAAAAAAAAATAAAAAAAAATAGCATTACGCATAATTTTTTTTATGATATAAGGGGGCAAACGAGCAGTACGAACCATTGTGACTACCGACGCCCATAGACATAGGCATGATCAATCAAAACAATTTTATCGTTTTCCCGACATTACTTGCCTGCGTCGGTAGTCTAAAGACAACGCCATCTTATGCCATAATCGCATATCCCTTTACCTCTCGCCTGTACACATTGTGCTGC
>LUGF01050837.1:139283-157778 GCA_001625245.1 Calycopis cecrops | reverse complement strand
GATTAAGCCACTATCTGGCGTGACAGTCTGGATACGCGGATCCTATCACGTAGACCGCCAGCGGTCATCAACCCGCGGCCCGCAGACGCGACCTCTTACTTGCGGCCGGCCGGGCCTCTGGATGTTTTTAGACCGATGCTTATACGTAGGTATAAACTATAACGTATTTCTAGGGTTAATATCACAAGAGCGGGCCCACCTTTAGTTTTTTTTGCCGCCATGCTCTTGCCTGCCAAAAGGTTGCCGACCGCTGACATAGACCATCCAACCCGTGCCCACTTCGTAGCGCCAGTCGGCCCTTATTAGGGTCGGACCCCACCCAGGTCCGGTGGGGAGCGCCAGCAAAAAACAAAAAAGGTTCAACTAAAAACTCAAAGCGTAGACTAAAAACAATGTTGTATTAAATGATTAGAGGACTCCATGACTCACCGCCAAAACCAATTGAGTCTTTCCTTTAATTGAGGGACCTCGACTAGTACAGTGTAATACCACAACCTACTCGAACAATCTTCATTGACTGCGGTATTTTATTGTTTATTATATATTTCTTGTGTGCGTGTGTGTCGCTAAACTTCTAAACGATCTGGACCGATTTGAACGAATTTTTTTGTGTGTTTGGGCATTTGAGAATGGTCTAGATTCTCAAATCAGCCCAGCAGATGGCGCTGCAGTCGGTATCTCGAATATACAATATTGTAGAGTACAGTAACGGGTTGACATAATTTCCAATAATGACAAGACAACGTCTGTTGGGCTAGCTAGTTGCTTGTTTTTTGGCTGTTTTTAAATTATTTTTAGTATCTCATTGTACCTTACTACTTCATAAGCTGTGATATTTTATTATTTATTATTATTACTAGAGTGCTCGCAAGATAACTCTGCGCGCGACTGGTGGCGTACTTAATGTTGCCAGTTTAAGTACTGAATTTCACCTTTCACCAATGATAGGAAGTTGGGAACACAACCACAGCGATGGTCGTACACAACTAAACTTATGTTCTTATAGTTGATACAATAGGGTATTTGACAATTTTTTGATTTTTTTTTTATTTCATACTTTATGACTTGTTAAACACGTTACATAAATATTTCCAGAAAATAAGCAGTATTAACAACAAAAAATAATGTTAAAATTTGAGTTATTACACTCGCGCCTAAAACAGTGCAAACTGTCATGGCGGCGCAATATGATTAGATTGACGTGAAACGCAAGTAAATAAAGTGTCAAACACTAGGCAATTCGGCTAGAGTTTACTTGCCGGTGACGTCATCTGAGTTTCAACCGATCACAAAACGTTTTTGAGGTTGTCAAATAATTGCTTCTTTATTTCGCAAATTTTACAATAAATATGCATTATTTTATATACAATAGACTTGTATACGGTTTATTATTATCTAATTTAATATGATGACTATAATTCGTAGTATATTTTTGATAGTGTCAAATAGCCTATTAATAGTACTATTACCAATGATATTACAAAAGAATAGATATGCTACGTTAATAGTAAGCGGCGTTCAAATATTGTTCCGTCACAATGGGCTATTTTCCAGTATTAAAAATATAAGCTTATTGAATGTAATCTTCAATTAATATGATTTATAAAGTCATTATGTAGTGAAATTATTAGTAAATAATCAATATTTTATTTTAAAATCTATTTTTAAAAATACGTATTTTTATTCATGAGTCACGTGATACGAAACGACTTGAAATTGATTATGACGTCAGTATTGCGTGAGCTCTATGGTAGCCCCGGGTACCGTAATATGCGTAGTAACTAAGTTGTCAATTGTCATTTGTCAAAGTGTTGTAGGTCATAATTTTAATATTATGATCACTGTTATATGTTGTTACTTGGTACAAATGTTTGTTAATACAAAGAGAATACAAAACAAACAAATGCTACATATGAAATAAGTCACATACATAAGTCATTCACTACTTGACATTTAGGATACAGAATATCTACGTCACAGGACGCCATTTTGCTTAAAGAAGCGTTTTCGCGGGTCTTTAAAGTTTAGAATTTTTAATTTAAAATTTGAAAGTAAATACTTATCAGAATAAAAAATAAAAAAAATGTATAAGTTCATTGATCACTGATAAACATTCTGGAGTGGTTTTTGAAAACTTGGAAAATAGCCCATTACATATACATATAATTACATAATAATACGTAATAATCTTTAACAATAAAATTTATACTCGTCATCTGTCCACTCTGCGCAGACAAAATATGTTCTTACTCTTTGACATTCGTATAAACATTTGACAAAGCCTGAAACGTTACAGTAAATTGAAAAAATAATTTAATTAAGCGTAAACATAAATGTGTTTAAAATAGTGATGGAAGGTCACTCCTTGATTTTTACTAATGTTTCTTGAGTTATTTGAACAATATCTCAATACACACGAAGGGAATTTATGAAATAAAAATTGTACTCAAAGACGTCACATTTAGACAAGGACTAATACGTATGACACAAAATCTAGTTGAGATGTCTTCTCTAGTAGTACATATAACTCAATGACTATGTAAGTGTACATTATTAATATTTACGTGATATTAATAATTACCTAATACTAAAAAAAAGTTAATAGCATATCCAGATAATGAGGGAAGTTTAATTGTTATGGCAGCCTTAATAATTACCTGTCAAATATGCAATATACAATACACCTGACGTAAACGACAAGACAGCGGACACGAGTTAGTTCCAATTTCGGCCGCGCGCAAAGTTATCTTGCGCGCACTCTAATATTGATATCTGTCAACTATTTGATATTCGGGCAAATGTGGCATTAAAATCCAAATTATAGATATATGTAAATTATTATTATATTGTAAAAAGGGAGTATTCCCGTTCATTGAATTGAATAAATAAATAAATATAACCGAATATTTAGAATTTTTAATGAACGGGTCATTGAATTGAATAAATTGAATTAAATTGAATACCTAGATATACACTTATAACGGTATCTAGAGGGTTTTTTTTCCAAAAATAACTAGAGAATATTATTAATACTATTGAAGGGATAAGGAGAAGAACGCAGCCAAACAAGAGTGGTTCGACCAGGGTGGGTACTTCTCTTGAAGATGTGGAGGCTGTAGTAATAGTACAACATTTTTTAAAGAATATTATAATGGGGCAAACGAGCTAAAGAATGTCTGTGAGGCATGAGCTTCGATTGTTATCACAGGCACCGAATTCTCGGTAATGTCCCAATACTATGAAGAAATATCGACACATCTATCTCTTTATATCGAGCATATCGAGTGTTTCTTTTTCTTTTGTTTTTTTAAATAGTATAGGGGGACAAACGTGCAGTCGGAGTCATTTTTTATGACTACCGACGCCCATAGACATCCGCATAAATGTTATACAGATGCGTTGCCCTCCTACCTCCTCCTCCATGTGCCACCGGCTAATTAAACAGCACGAAACGCGACAGCACAGCTGTCGCTTTACGGTAGCTTGTAAGCAAGAGGTACCTCCCCGGTCGTACCAACTCAGTTGCATGCAGGCATGGTACCCCTTACTAAAATAGCATGCATGATATCACAAATAGCAGGCCGTGAGATCTGATAGCGTCTCGGAGCCGCGTCGCCGGCGAGCCAATAATACATTGTGTGCTGGAACGGTACCAACTGACTACAACAATACGAAATAACAACGATGATTACGAAGTGATAAAATGCTAACAAACTACATACTAGCTGCGCCCAGCGGCTTCACCCGCGTAAATTTCGATCCCTTGGAAAATAGATAATCATCCCGTGGCATTCCATAGGAACATTTTTCGGGATAAAAACTATCCTACGTATTAATCCAACTTACTCTCTACGGGTATGTCAAATTTCAAGAAAATCGGGTCAGCAGTTTTTTCCCCTTTTCTCTTTCGATCTTGTTTTTTTTTTGATAGTATAAAGGGCAACCGGCAAACGAGCAATCGGAGACATTTTCATGACTACCGACGCCCATAGAGGTTATACGGACGCCTTGCCCTCCTCCACTCCCCATGGGCCACCGGCTACTTACACACCGCAGCCCATCTGTCACTTTACGCCGGTTTCCTGTAAGCGAGAGGTATCTCCCCGGTCGTGCCCAATTCGGCTACATGCATGCAGAGTGGCACTACCTCTTAATAATTCGTTCGAGTTACATTTAAACATATTGTAGCAAATTGTTAAGTTATAAAGGTGTATAATTTAGTCATTAGGTTATATGTACGTAGTAATAACAACTCACTGTAATTTAGTCTGATTTGATAAGTGTTAATACAACCTAATAGTTCACTAGTGTTCACCTGAGACACAAATTGGAAATGAAATAATAATTCATTTAGGGCCGATTTTTCAATCCTCAGATAAAAGATAACCCTGGGAATAAACTATCTGTTTCATTTTTTATTTCGTGTTTAAGTGCGATGGCAATAATTTATTCCTAGGGTTAATTTTTATTTGACGATTGAACCGGCCCTTATTTTGTTAATTTCAAGAGGACATGCAGCTCGCATTGCCACTCGCCCACATGATGCAACGTCAAAGTAACAACAAGTAGTAAGAGGTAGTGCCACGCTGTATGCTTGCATGCAGCCGAATTGGGCCGGCACGACCGGGGAGGTACCTCTCGCTTACACGAGACCGGCGTGAAGTGACAGCTGTGCTGTCGCGTTTCGTGCGGTGTGTAAGTAGCCGGTGGCCCATGGAGGTGGGAGGAGAAAGGGGGGCAGCGCATCTGTATAGTCTCTATGCAGATGTCTATGGGCGTCGGTAGTCATGAAAATGGCTACAACTGCTCGTTTGCCCCCCTATAGGTACCATAAAAAAAAAAAAACAAAGATGTGGCGTTTTCGGTGGTCCATTGGAAGGGAGGACCGAATGAAGACGACACTTGCTTGTAGAATTATGTGGATGTCTATGGGCGTCGAGTGGTATCGTGTAAGCGAGAGGTACTGTAATACCTGGCTCGTATTACTATGACTAGCCTAACTAATACTGTCTCAATCTGAGTTAGGTATAAATAGAAAAACTTGGATATATTATTATTGTATTTATTTTCTTCTTTAAATCTTGTTAAGCGAATACATTTTAATCATATAAGAATAGCCCTAGCTAAGAGAATTTTCTTCGAATTATCTCTGTTCCATGTCAATATTTTTCTCTGTCTCTCAATCATTTTATATTTTTTCTTCATCAAGAAGATTATTCGAATTTAAATTAAATTCAATTATTTTCTTTATAAAATCATTCCAACCATGAAGTTTTCATTCAACCTACTACAGTACCTCCCCGGTCGAGCCTGCCCAATTGGGCTACACGCATGCAGGCAGCGAGGCACTACCTACCTTACCTACCTCTTGCTAAATCTACGTAACAATCTCCGAATGCCGTAAATGCACACTACGGATTAGTAGTGAATATTATATTTTACCCTCCTACCACTTTAAGATGCGAGTAGGTACAAAGTTGCCAAATATCGAGTTTACTCAAGACACCTGAAGGCGTACGTGAGGGTCTACTCAGTAGAGTCCGGTCCCCAAAAGTCAGAACACTCCGAGTTGGTGCGGCGCAATTCTTATCTCGAGTAATAAGACATCAAAGTACTTCGCGCAATCATCTGCAGCACATTAAACAATGCTAAGTATAATGAATGTATTCTAAGAATTGTGATAATCATTGAGATTAATAAACATTGCAACTGGTAAGTACCTAAGACGAAGTGTAGTGATGATAAACACACGTCTACTTTGATTATTTCATTTATATTCTTGTGTTTTAGTCACTAATTATGGACCCTTTTCTTTTTAGGCTTCCGTACCCAAAGGGTAAAAACGGGACCCTATTACTAAGGCTCCGATGTCCGTCCGTCCGTCCGTCCGTACGTCCGTCCGTTCGTCCGTCCGTCCGTCACCAGGCTGTATCTCATGAACTATGATAGATAGTTGAAATTTTCACAGATGGAGTATTTCTGTTGCCGCTATAACAACAAATACTAAAAAATTAAATAATATGAATATTTAAGGGGGCCCCATACAATAAACGTTATTTTTTTATGAATCCTATATCTTAATAAACACTTGGGCGGGGTGCCCATACAATAATGGTACGGAACCCTTCGTGTGCGAGTCCGACTCGCACTTGGGCAGTTTTTTATATAACCTGTTGTGTGCCACTTTGTCGTTATTGAAATAGTTCATTCGTAATTAAAAATAATGTTTCTTCTTTATAATATTATTATATTACTGTAGACTATTATAATGCTAAAATATAAAACCTAAAATAAAAGTAATTTTAAACTTAGTAGAAGATATTAATTTTATACGGCGACTTTTCCAGTAGTTTTATCCTGAACATTACTCCCAAGAACTCGAGAATGTGCCATTGCAATGAATAAAGTATAAACTGCGTCCGCGTCACCAAACCGCATAGCAGTACAGAGGACCGACGGAAATTTGAGATCTTCATAAACACCGAACATTCATTTCATATATAAACTCTTTAGAACAGAACGCCAAGGCAGATAACTTAAATTAAAAAAAAATATATACATATATTATACTTTAAAAAACTATTATTGTACCTATTATGAAATTAACTTAACATAGCAACATAATCGGGAAATATGTAAAGCAGTCACGGCTTCCTTTGCTTAGAAAGCTTAAATTAACGCCACGCAATAGTAATTACACAACAGGTCAATCATAATTTCAGGCAAATTTTCTGAAACTTATTTATCTGTACCGCTTTTCAAGGGTGTGGCAAAACTTTCTGCGCAATAAAAATATCTAATTATGACGTAATTAGTGCAGTGCCTACTTCTTAATCTATATCGATTAATATTGATAAACTGTAGGGATGATCGATGTTAGAAAAACATCGATGTTGATATCGATATTTACATCGACCCGTAAACATCGATGCTCGATAAACATCTAAAGGAAAACATCGATGCTCGTAAACATCGATATTTTTGGTAGGTAAGAAAATAATAATATACTATTTTTGTAAAGTTTAAATGTATCATTAAAATCGTTAAAAAAAATATGTTTTCGTAGTGACCAGTATCATCATATAATATTTTTGGGAAAACACGTAGTATTTTTCGTTTTCTATTCTATTAAACACCTACTACAAATCTCCTATAATGCAAGCAGGAAATAAATTATTAAATGGGTCAAAGAAATCGTTGTTTGTTTGTTACGTAACGTTAAACGTAGTGATTACTTTCTCTCTTGTTTTAGCCATAGAAGTAGGACGTGTTACTGTCCAGATACAGGGATGTCATGGACTCATGACTCCAAGGACATCTCTGCACTTTGAAGTATAATCTAGAACTGACATCGAAATAATAATAGCAAGAGAAAGCGAGTTTTACTCATACGGAACTACGTTAGAAAAAAGAGACAGAATTTTGTTTTTCTCTTTGTCATAGTTTTGGTTTCTTCAAAAAGCGATATAAGGCTCATATTTTGAAATGTTTTTCTCATAACACAGATGGCTCTCTTCTTACACAGATGGCTTGCATCTTATTTACAAAATAGAACTCAGTTAGTGGCACTAGGAGGATACGAATCGGTTCCTTTCATAGCTACATCAGGGGTGCCGCAGGGATCAAATTTAGGTCCCCTCCTATTTTTAATTTTTATTAATGACCTCTTATATCGAATCAACAGTCAATGCTTATCTTATGCAGATGACATAAAAATATTTAGACGTATTACAGATCTCAGTGATTGTGAAGTACTCCAAGCCGACCTAAATACAATTGCTGTTTGATCACACCAAAGTGTGATGAAAACGGAATGTCACTTAACACTCACTCATGTGTGGCTATCACATTCACGAAAATTAAAACACCATTTAGTTTTACTTACACGATCAGAGACAATCCTATAAACAGAGTCGATATAGTGCGTGATTTGGGGGTAATTTTTGACTCCGCGATGACCTTTAGACCTCATTATGATCATATCTGTAGCAAAGCTAGTCGTATGTTGTTTTTTTAATGCGTAATGCTAGGCCTTTCAAACGGATAAGCTCTCTGCTAACTCTGTACTATTGTCTAGTCAGAGGCATTCTAGAATATTGTTCGTCTGTGGGCTCCTGTGTATGGAACACACACAGACAGAATAGAATCCATACAAAGGAGGTTTGTTAGGGCGCTTTGTTCTAAGTGTGGGACAAGGCGTAAAATAAGGAACTACGTCGATCGACTCAAAGAGCTTAAAATTATGAGTCTTGAGAGCAGGCGATGGATTGGCGACGTGTGCACACTACACAAAATCTTAAATGGTTTCACTTGATAGCCAACTAATAAATCAATTACACATTAAAGTACCAACCCGATCTTTGTGAAATTCACAACTATTTTCCATATCTTCTAGCAATAATAATGTGTCTCGTAATAGCCCACTTTCAAGAATGTGTGAGTGTGTGTTTTTATAGTTTCAAAAAATGTCTTGTCCAGATAGCTATGTTAAATGAATAACTTTTGTGAACATCATTTGTAACTTTCTTATCTTCTTTTTATTTAATTTTTTTGTCTGTTTGTTTGTTACTTGTTGTGCTGTATAACTTGTAATTTAAATGCTGTGTACATTTGTAATTGGACGTCAGATTTTTGAGATTTTTTGATTTGAGATTGTAAGTGAAAATATTCTATCTATTGTGTAATGTTTAATCTGTTGTCTGTTGATGTTCCTTTTAAATAAAATAAAATAAAATAACATCGATGTTCCAATATTATACTCATATCATCGATGTATCGATGTTTTTCCGTTTAACATCGATGTTTTTCTAACATCGATTAATATCGATCATCCCTAATAAACTGTGTCTTTGAAAAGTGAAAATATTGATCCTGACATTGGTTGTTGTCTGTACATGTACACTCTCTGGTGTCTCTGGTATTATGGTTTATACATAGGTACCGATATTTCGGTATTAAAACTTCGTTCGCACCGATAGTGAGTGTGTACGTTGATACGTTGTGAGCAAACTCTTCTACATTCAAGATGACCGGACGACATAAGGGAGGAAAGGGATTGGGAGGAGCCAAGCGTCACAGGAAGGTACTCCGTGACAACATCCTGGGCATCACGAATCCCGCCATCCGTCGTTTGGCTCGCAGGGCCGGCGTGAAGCATATCTCCGGTCTCATATACGAGGAGACTCGCGGCGTTCTCAAAGTGTTCCTCGAGAACGTGATACGTGACGCGATCCTCTACACCGAGTACTGCAAGAGGAGGACCGTCACCGCCATGGACGTCGTCATAGCTCTGAAACACCAAGGATGTAACCTGTACGGTTTCGGCGCACAGTGTGTCGCGTAGAACATGCTAGATGGACAATATTATTTTATGTTATACATATAACGATGCTTTTACTTATTTTACATATAGGTGATCATGTTTTTGTAATAAAAAACAAACAATTTGTATAAAAACAGATAAATATATTCAAAAATAATATGCAAACAACAAAATTATCATTTCTTTATCAAATATAAATTTGATTGGGCGACAATACAATGTTGACGAAGGCCGAGGATTTTGCCAAATAATTTTGGATCCGTCATCCGTCATCCGATTTAAGTGGAACTAAAGAAAATACGAAAAGAAACTCATCCGTATCTTCAGTGTTCTCAAATCTCTGTTTGTATGTGCTGTGCCCAGAACTTCCATCACATCCTCATTTACTGATAAGTGTAAACGATAAACTTGTTGGGAGGACACTGCTGATAACTTCACTTTGTGCTAATACTAGACGTTCGACTGTTTTATTTAATAAGGCTTGCAAAGAAGAACGGCAGGTTTCGTACAACCTATTTTTTTTGTTCTTATGTAATAGAATTTGTACCATTTATTAAGGCAATTAAGACATTTGGTTTCGTATAAGTGTACTATTTTTAAAAGTTCGTATTATTAAAAAAAAAGAATTATAAGAATTGAATAATCAAACGCAATGAAAGCATAAACTAAACGCAGTTATGCATTAAAAAGTTGCCATATATAAAATAATACAAATATCGAAATGATGAATAATTATTTAGAAATATAAATAAAATAAAAGTATCAAGCCGAACGAAAGAGCCAAAATAATGTTTACGTGGGCGTATGGCATGCGGCCTTGCCTATGCGGAACACACTGACGTTCCATAAGGTTTGCACTAAACTGGTTCTAATTTTTATTTCCGAACTTCTAAAAATATAAGAATTTAAAATGGGTTTGTATATAATATTATCTACCCATTAAAACAAAAATATCACATAACTCGATAATTATTAGGTGTACGAAACTCCCAAACAAACCTGCCATTCGCCTTTATTTCAGCACGAGTTTCTGTTATAGCAATGTGCCCCTCTGCAGGCTTTGGTACCTTGTAAGAGAGAGGTACCTCCCCGGTCGCACCAACTCAGCTGCATGCACGCATGGTACCTCCTACTAAAATAGCATGCATGATATCACAAATAGCAGGCCGTGAGATCTGATAGCGTCTCGGAGCCGCGTCGCCGGCGAGCCAATAATACATTGTATGCTGGAACGGTACCAACTGACTACAACAATACGAAATAACAACGATGAACACGAAGTTATAAAATGATAACAAATATATTTACTTACTAGCTGCGCCCCGCGGTTGCAGCCGCGTAAATTTCGGTTCCGTGGAAAATAGAATATCATCCCATGGCATTCCATAGGATTTTTTTTTTGGATAAAAACTATCCTCTGTGTTAATCCAAGTTACTCTCTGTGTGAACCAAATTTTATGAATCGGTTCAGCATCAGTTTTTGAGTGAAAAAGTAACAAACAAACAATCAAACAAACAAACATACAAACTTTCGCATTTATAATATTAATAGGATAACATTTTTAGTAACAAGTGTTTTGGCAACACCGAGAATATCGTTGGTAAAATTTTAATGTCGGCAACATCGGTTGGAGAGCTATGGAAGAAGGCGCGGACCGTAAAAAAGGGACAAGCGGCAAGAGGGAGCATCCCTTTTCTCTTTCGATCTTTTTTTTTTATAGTATAAGGGCATATACATGCAAATGAGCAATCAGGGCCATTTTAATGACTACCGAAGTCTATAGACATCCGCGTAGAATCTAGACGGACGCCTTGCCCTCCTCCCTACTCCAATCCCCATGGACCACCGGCTACTTACACATCGCACGAAACGCGACAGCACAACTATCACTTTACGCCGGTTTAATGTAAGCGAGAGGTACCTCCCCGGCCGTACCCAATTCGGCTACAAGCGTGTAGCGTAGCACTACCTCTTACTACTTAGTTCGAGTTACATTTAAATATATTGTTGTAAGATGGTAATTTATAGAAATGTATAATTTAGTCTGATTTGATTGCTACACATGTTGAGCACATCACGAATATTGTAAACAAGGCTCTTCGAGTCTTCGGTTATATTGTTCGAAACACACAAAACTTCAGAAATCCTTCTACGCTAATCTTATTGTTTAACTCTTTGGTTAGGCCGATTCTAGAATATGCGTCGCCTATATGGTCACCATACACAGCTTGTGATAAAAAACTTCTTGAATCGGTTCAGACCAAATTTTTGCGTAGACTTGCATTCATTAATATGACGCCGATGAGATACGATGATCACGATTATTCGGGGATTAGAAGAACCTTTCATATTGGCACGCTTGAGAATAGGAGAAATGTTGCCGACTCAAACTTACTATACAAGATTCTGCACGGGCAAATTGACAGCCCATGTCTGTTGTCTAATATAAATCTACGTATTCCCCAAAGACAAGTTCGCCGTCAACAATTGTTTGCTTTACCTTTTTGTCGTACGTTAAGGGCGGAAAACAGTCTGATGCCAATGATGTAGATATTTTTTCGGTACCATTTTCTGCTTTCTCTAAGCGTGTCAATCGAATTTTCGACGTATGACTTGGCTTGCTCTTAATTATTGCTCTGTACTTTTACCATTGTTTTTTGGCTGTTTTTAAATTATCTATAGTATATCATTGTACCTTACTACTTCATAAGCTGTGATATTTTATTATTTATTATTATTACTAATATTGATATCTGTCGACTATTTGATATTCGGGCAAATGTGGCATTATAATCCAAATTATAGATATATATGTAAATTATTATTATATTGTAAAAAGGGAGTATTCCCGTTCATTGAATTGAATAAATAAATAAATATAACCGAATAGTTAGTTCACTAGTGTTCACCCGAGACACAACTTAGAAATTAAATAATAATTTATTTATTTTATTAATTTCAAGAGGACATGCAGCACGCATTGCCACTCGCCCACATGATGCAACGTCAAAGTAACAAAGATGTGGCGTTTTCTGAGTTTTCGGTGGCCCATTAAAGGAAGGACCAAAGGAGGACGACACTTGTTTATAAAATTATGTGGATGTCTATGGGCGTAAGTTGTCTATAGTGCTCCGACTATTCGTTTGCCCCTTTATGCTGCAATGTAAAAATACTAAATATATTTATAATGTCGAATAATATACCTAGGAATAAATAAAATCAATTATATGCACGTGCGACTGTATACAGAACCACCAGGTACATACTTACGTTAAGTGAACAATGACGAACAACATCCGGACAGCGGAAACACGCTGGTATTCATGAGGAGACGAGTCGACATGACTGTACACGACACACCGAACATAATGCATTTCCCACAGTAACCTATCATTGAGGTAAATAACGCCCTACGTCCTTACGTGCTTGCCAAATTATAGATTTCATCAAGCAGTTTTGGCGAGACTATTTTTTAGTGTAATGGCAAACTATTAACAATTAGAAGTTATTTTTAAGGGACAACTATTGGAATGCGTCTTCTACCGTAAGCGGTGGCATTTTTCTTTAAATCGGGCCTAGCCCATCACTCGTTCCTTATTCCCAGGTCGCCAGGATCAACAGCTACCTTTGCAACCACCCTTTGATATGATTTCAGGGAGCCCGAAGGAAAAGCTAAAACTGAGTCTTTCAACGTCACACAATCACAATCACAAATCACAAGAAAATAGGAGTATCAAAAAATTTCAATTTCCTTCCCCAGTCGAAGCGGGAAAACTATTATTATTTATTATATACAGGGTTATTTTTTGGTCACCGGCCAAATTTTCAGGTTTGATTTAGAATTAATAATACATTTGATTTATGAAATAAAAAAGAATAAAAAAATACTAAGTTAAAATTTCTTTGTCCCATTGTATATACATATTTCTTGGTCACCGCGTGGCATATGACTTGCGATCGGCTGGCGTCACTGGCCTTGAAGTCGATACATTTCGCGTATGGATCACGATCGGGACCAGTTCAAATCGTTTTTTATTTAACAAAATATTACAATTAGACGATATAATTTAAAACACACCCTTGGAATTATGTTTATTTCTTTATTTTAAAATTTGGCCGGTACCAAAAAATAACCCTTATATTATAGGAGTTAAAGAAAAAGAAGAAAGGCTAGGGTTGAACCGGTAGATTAGAAGGTCGAAGGTTGGTGGTAGCCCCGCTTTGCCCATTTACTCGGTAATGGCGTGTATATGTCGTGTTGTTTTTAACAGGTGCGAGTCCCGCATAACCCTCCAGATAAACCCGGAGGCTGGGAGGTAGGTACGCATTTTCCACATGTAAAATAAAATAAAGGGCTGACCTGGGGGTAGCTTTAATTCAGTGGCGTAACTAAGCCGCTCGAGGCCTGTGGCAAATTCATCGGATGGGGGGCCCAGCCGATGAATTTTGAACACAAAGAAAGAACACAAAAAAGCTTTTTTTTAGGGAATCTCCTCTGATCGGGGGCCCCTTCCGGCTGGGGGCCCGTGGCATTTTGCCGACTTGCCACCCTGTAGTTACGCCACTGCTTTAATTGTCGACGTTCAAAAAGAGATTTTATATACTTAAATCTCTTTTTGAACGTCGACAATTTTATTTGGAATGAAAACATTTTCATTATCACTTGCTCGTCTTACTGACAGCCTTGTGCTTGTGTTGTTGCATGAGATTATCACCAGACCACGAACTGGGAGTTAGTACTCCACGCGTACGTAAATTGCATCAGGTGTCAATGGCCTCATAATGTGTGTTTAACGATCTCTAATAGTGTTTACTCAGCAACTCTAAATACCAGGCCGTTCGACCACAAACGGCTTATTTAGATAAAAGTACAACCAATTCACTTGGACATGTTGTCAGGCAAAAAACATTTAGTTGTGCAGGCCTTTCAAATGTCAATATCTTGGGTACCAGGCTTGCAGAACGCAGACAAGTTTTATATCAACTGACATGATGGTAAGTGACTGAGGAACAAAGGTAACCACAGCAGAATAAGCATAATATCTGAAATCACTACATTTATGCGTAAATTAAATAAAATATGTTTTTCAGGTCCAAACGGAAGCTCAAAGCCTTTTTTGACTTCTTTTATGGTGAAGGGGGGCAAACGAGCAGTCAGAGCCATGTATGCCAGTATCATGACTACCGACGCCCATAGACATCCGCTTAGACGCTTCACAGATGCGCTGCCCTCCTTTCTAAATCTAAATTTTACTGTTACATGTTAAAAAAAAATGTTTCTCAAGTATGACGGGTCCAACGAACTGTCTTGCTTTTTGATGACTACCGACACTCCCCACACGCAAAATAGAAACAGCGTCGAGTTGCGGAAACAGCCCGAGCACCAAGTACCAAGACTACCGACACTCCCTACACGCAAAATAGAAACAGCGTCGAGTTGCGGAAGCGGCCCGAGCACCAAGTACCAAGTACCAAGACTACCGACACTCACCACACGCAAAATAGAAACAGCGTTGAGTTGCGGAAACGGCCCGAGCACCAAGTACCAACTACCAAGTACCAAGACTACCGACACTCCCCACACGCAAAACAGGAACAGCGTCGCCTTGCGGAAACAGCCCGAGCACCAAGTACCAAGTACCAAGACTACCGACACTCCCCACACGCAAAATAGAAACAGCGTTGAGTTGCGGAAGCGGCCCGAGCACCAAGTACCAAGTACCAAGACTACCGACACTCCCCACACGCAAAATAGAAACAGCGTCGAGTTGCGGAAACGGCCCGAGCACCAAGTACCAAGTACCAAGACTACCGACACTCCCCACACGCAAAATAAAAACAGCGTAGAGTTGCGAAAACGGCTCAAGTACCAAGTACCAACACTACCGACACTCCCCACACGCAAAATAGGAACAGCGTCGAGTTGCGAAATCGGCCCGTACACCAAGTACCAAGACTACCGACGCTCCCTACACGCAAAATAGAAACAGCGTCGAGTTGCGGAAACGGCCCGAGCACCAAGTACCAAGACTACCGACACTAGTCTAGACCTCCTTACAACCGTTCAAACGTTCTTCCCTCCATTGAGCCACCGAAGACACATAGACCGCACGGAACGTCACATCATGGCCACAAGTGAGCGAGATCGTCCCTAGTAACCAGGTTGATTTGGTCCAATTCGTATGCAATGCAGCATGGCATTACCGCTTACCAATACAATAATGTATAATTTATCTTGAATATTGGGAAGTCAATTATCGTGTAACAGGCGGTTCCGATTAGATACGAGTCGGGTGATCGGTCCTTTTTGCCCCCAATTAAATATATCTACAAGCAGTGAACAGGTTATAGCTGATGATGATGACGGTGGTTGTGATGATGACAATGATAATGATGATGAATAAGTTACTAGGAAAGTTAATCCAATACAGAAGTCGCATTGAAACTTTAGAGAGTAAGGATAGTTCTGTACGTCAAGGTACTTCACGCTTAATAAGTACCTCTTATTAATTAAGTGTGAAGTACTTTGACGTGCTTAACAACTATCCCCAAAACATCCACATATATAATTTGCATTTGTATTGCCCTTCGCCCTGTCCCTGTAATGGGTTACAACTTACAATCCGCTCAAAATGAAACGGCCGCGGCATAGCCATTTAAAACAATTTCATGGAAGCGCGGTCCCGGTCGTTCCGGATTTCCGCTGCATTTCAGCACTAGCACTTACGTGACTCTCAATGATATATGATAATAAATAAGATAAAGGAGAGATATATATCTAGACGGGAAAATGATATCACAGTTCCCTCTCAAGTCTATCTACAATTATTTCGCAAGAATGACGCTATGATCAAAACTTGTTAGATATACATGTCAAGATTGGAACACGTTTCGACGAACCCTTGGACACATCACCGATTTCAAGACGTTGCACCAGCTGATAAGATAGTGTAATCGCCACACCGCCACTTATCGATATAGGAATTATCGATAACAGAATTATCGACAACCTAGAAAGTTCCACGATGCTATCTTCGAGATATGTCAGGTGTTTCCTACGAATTTATTTAGTTCTCCTCCTTGTTTATGTATTTTTTTTAATTACACGCGAAGGGTGAGTGTTTGGCCATCGTATTTATCCTATTTGTCGTGAGTCAATGTGAGGGGTAAAAAATTAAACAGTAACATAACGCTGAACGGAACGCTTTACAGAAATTACATCGCTTAATTCCCTTGCGCACCATTCGCTTTAGAATCACCATGAAGTAATATTCAGTTGCGTGTCAAAGGCCGAAGCTGACATGCAGTCTTCAAAATCGATGCAATGATTTATGTTATACATTAAATCATGTTGAAACACTCAAATTCAGTAGGACACATCACGCACCTTCACCAACTACAGTTTTGTACCTAATTCGTAATCAATAGTCATACAGAATACTTCATATTATCAGGGAAATTCCAAAAGAGTACTTTTAAAAACATTATTATTATATTAAAAACAATATTCTTACAAATTACTACGCTTAGTCATATTTGACGTGGTTCACAGTTAATTAACTAGCTAATCAATATTAATTTCCTAACTGACACATAAATGCTTTTTATTTGTCGCTTCTAACTGAAACTGGTGAAACCGACTTATAGTTTATTTCTTTGATAAGTTACTAATAAACTAACCGAGGTTTAATTATGAACCTGTGAAACGGCCCTAATATCGAGAACCACAGCTAATTATATGTTACTATAGTGATTTCACGAGTGCTACTGCTACGTGACTTATCGATATCATAATAGCAACCGATTATCGATAACAATTAACATCATCACGCATACTAAGTTACGAACTATCGATGTACAAACACAGGCCTAGTAAATGAAGATTTATTAAAAATGAAGGGTAGGTGTTAAACTTGCAACTATATTCCACGTTCGTATTCATTTGTACATTTGCAGTTGCAACGTAGTGTGCGTTACACAAGTTAACTTTCTTGTTCTTATTGTTGTAGAATAATTATTATTAAGTTTATTCTTCTCATTATTATCAATAACTACTAAAGTAGTCGCGATTTATATCGAACCGTCTAGAATCAGCTATTAACATGTTCCAAAACACACCGAGACTTTTTATCGAACTAGAAGATGTCCAGAAGAAAGGGGTCGAGGCAAAGACGTTGGGAGAAGACCGATCGCATCATGGCAGGTTAGATTCAGTTTCTATCGTGTTTCTAGTTCTAAATCAACAAATGTTATAATACGAGTACCAACATGAAGCTATACTGCCACGTATGGTATAGCTCGAGCGGCCGTTGTCATATACGGGGGGGTACAGAAACAAGGGCAACTCGCCTACACAACTTCTAGGTGCTTCTAGGTACTAGTCCAATTTGTTTATAATGTTCTAAAATACTCGCGACTGATCGTTTTTCCTATAAATATTATTTTTAAACTGTAAAAAAAGAACACAAGAACACGTATGGAAATGTCAAACAATTGGGTTATTGAATTATTTTTTTTTCGCCGTTAATGGAAAGATCATATTATATCAGTTATGTAACAAAACTATTTTTATTTTTTTTATATTCGTTATAATTAAAAAGTTTAATTCAGTACCGAAAACACGCCTACAATTCCCGAACGATACTCGAGCGTATGTGACGTCACAATGTCAATTTCTATTCAATATTACATACAACCTTAGATCATTTAGTAAGCATAGGTACAACTGATACATTGTTTACATTTTTAATTGATCAAATCTAGTTATTATTGTTATTCTATTAATTAATTTACTAGAAATGTCGAATCTCAAAAGCTATCGAGCTTGTTCCGTCCCATTGTGTAAAAATACATGAAAAAATATGTACGGCACACCTTTGGCCGTAGGTGGCACAGTGGACTGTAGATGACGTTTCAATAGGTGTAGGTGTGCACGTACTAAATAAAACACGGTTCTTGAAAACAGTAACACTGAGGGGCGATAGAGGGCGGAACTGGGGGAAAGAACTTCAGCCTTCAGGGCAGTCTTGACTTTTTCCTTCTTGCTTCTTGCTTTTTAAGTTTCTTCAGGTAGCCCGGAGGAGTAGAGAGTGCCAGTATGGGCTGAGGGCCCATCTTTTATTCGAAAATTCTATCCCTACCATTTATTCTCTGCCCTTTCCAACTTTCGCCA
>LUGF01050837.1:114899-126450 GCA_001625245.1 Calycopis cecrops | reverse complement strand
GGCCCATGGAAGGAGGAGGAGGAAGGAGGTTAACGAGTCTGCATAACCCCTCTGCGGATGTCTATGGGCGTCGGTAGTCATGTAAATGGCTCCGACTGCTCGTTTGCCCTCCTATACCATAACAAAAAAAAATAGTTACTTGTAACCTTTTTATAGCTTAAAGAAACAAACGAGCAGCCGGAGCCTTTTGAGAGGTCCATAAACATCCGCACGTTGGAAGGTTAAACTTACACACCGGTGACGTGTAAGCGAGAGGTACCTCCCCGGTCGCGCCGGCCCAATTCGGCTACACGCATGCAGCGTGGCATTATCCCTCACTAATATTATAGCTCAGTTGTGAAACTGTTATGCAATCTGTTGTTACGCATGCAGCTCCTGAAAAAAAAAAAAAAGAAAATTCTCTAAAAGTTTTTCTATTTCCGGCCGCGCGACGCCCAGGGCCGCCCCGTGTCAATGCCAAGGCGTTCTAGAAACGACGCACGCATTTTCGTGACATTCACAATAGGCCGCCGCGAACTTTGAACAAACGAGGATGTTTGTGTGTGCTAGGTAGTGCCATGCATGCAGTCGAATTGTGCTGACGACCGGGGAGGTTTTATAGTGAAATGGGGGCAAACGAGCAATCGGAGCCATTTTCGTGACTAAGGACACCGATAGGCATCCGCATAGAGGTTGTACAGATTTGTTGGACAGCGTTGCCCTTCCTCCTCCCTCCGTGGGCCACCGGCAACTTGTACACCGCACGAAACGCGACAGCACAGCTGTCACTTCCTCTTACAACACCTTTCACATGATACGGACGCGAAGAGACAGCTATGGTGATGGTAATATATTCGTGTGGTGTATGTGTATCCGGTGGCCCATTGCAGCAAGGCACGTCTGAGTCATGCGGATGTCCTATCGTGAAAAGGCTCTGACTGCTCGTATACCTTTTTTATAGTACAAGGGGGCAATCGAGTAGTCGGAGCCATTTTCATGACTACCGACGCCCACAAACATCCGCATAGAGGCTATACAGATGCGCTGCCCTTCTCTCTCCTCCCACCGGCCGCGGCATGGGCACTCTACTTACACACCGCACGAAACGCGACAGCACAGCTGTCACTATACGCAGGTATCGTGTAAGCGAGAGGTACCTCCCCGGTCGAGCCTGCCCAATTGGGCTCCATGCATGCAGACAGCGAGGCACTACCTACCTTACCTACCTCTCGCTAAATCTACGTAACAATCTCCGACTGCTCGTAAATGCACACTACGGATTGGTTGTGAACATTATTCACCCTACAACCACTTTAAGATGCGAGTAGGTATATAGTTGCCAAATATCAATACTCAAGACACCTGAGGGCGTACGTGAGGGTCTACTCAGTAGAGTCCGGTCCCCAAAAGTCAGAACACTCCGAGTTGGTGCGGCACAATTCTTATCTCGAGTAATAAGACATCAAAGTACTTCGCGCAATCATCTGCAGCACATTAAACAATGCTAAGTTTAATTAATGTATTCTAAGAATTGTGATAATCATTGAGATTAGTAAACATTGCAACTGGTAGGTACCTGGAAGACGAAGTGTCGTGATGATAAACACACGTCTACTTTGATTATTTCAATTATATTCTTGTGTTTCAGTCACTAAATATGGACGCTTTTCTTTTATAATTATCCTATTGTGTGCCACATTGTCGTTATTAAAATAGTTCATTCGTAATTTTAAAAAATATCTATCTGATTATCACATAGATATTTTTTAAATAGCGTTCTACTAGCATTAGAATGAATGTTTTAAGGAGAGGAGAGAAGAGGAGAGTTAGGTCCAGGAGATTTTTAACCTATTCGATACGAAAAAAAATATATTTCCTCTTTACATATAATAATATTAGTGTAGACTATTTTAATGCTAAAATATAAATCATAAAATAAAAGTAATTTTAAACTTAGTAGAAGATATTAATTTTATACGGCGATTTTTCCAATAGTTTTATCCTGAACATTACTCCTAAGAACTCGAGAATGTGCCATTGCAATGATAAAGTATAAACTGCGTCGGCGCGGCGCGGCGTCACCAAACCGCATAGCAGTACAGAGGATCGACGGAAATTTGAGATCTTCATAAACACCGAACATTCATTTCATATATAAACTCTTTGGTAGAACAGAACGCCAAGACAGATATCTTAAATTTAAGAAAAAAATATATTATACTTTAAAAAGCTACCTAGTATCATAATATTAAGAAATTTACTTAACATAGCAACATAATCGGAAAATATGTAAAGCAGTCACTGGTTTTTATTACCATTACGTATAATTGCGTATCCAATAACAAAACCATTGGTTACGGCTTCCTTTGCTTAGCTTATATTAACGCCACGCAATAGTTAAACAACAGGTCAAGGGCAGATAATAAATCATAATTTCAGGCAAATTTTCTGAAACTTATTTATCTGTACCGCTTTTCAAGGGTGTGGCAAAACTTTCAGCGCAATTAAAATATCTAATTATAACGTAATTAGTGCAGTGCCTACTTCATAATCTATATCGATTGTTATTGATAAACTGTGACATTGAAAAGTGAAAATATTGATCCTGACATTGTTTGTTGTCTGTATACACACTCTGGTGTCTCTGGTATAATGGTATGTAAATAGGTACCGATGTAACTCGTTATACTTTTGGATGCTGGCCAGTTATCTGAAAAACTGGTATCTATGAGTTGCAATGCCGATTAGGTATTCAAATAACAGTATAGTAGTTAAAATACTAGCACAAACCATGACATATATAATTATATGAAAAAAATAACGCTATAAATATAATAATTACATAACCCTGTTACGCTGCGCTGAAAATTGTCTTGTCTCTGAGATAGAGCTGAACATTTCGCGTATGGAAAATATATTAAATTATTGGTTCCAAAAATAGTCGCATGGAATGAGAATTAACACAAAAACTGTCTAAAATATTAATTATGAAACTTAGAAGTTTATTTTATTAAATATTTTCTAAGGTTTTAAATAATTCGTATCTAAAATCTATTCTAACATTTTAAACTGAATAGAAGCAAAATAATATTTTCTCTAAGGGACAGCAACGATCAGGATTGATTGATGACACGAAGGGAACTGGAAAATCTGCTATACCTACTATCTAGACTCAGAGCATCCCAGAAAGGCCAAGGTTGCCAGCGGTAGGGCTGTGGTGCGGGCGCGGGACGAATCGGGCTTAACGTTCGACGCGCTCCCGCTCCAACCATTCTGCACCTCGCAGTCGACTCTAACGGTTGTACAAGTGCAAGGTAAGCGGTGGACACTTTATATAATACTCTACCGCATTAACCGATCATGAACGTCATAGTCGCCCTAGGTACTTCAAGCATTGTGATATCGTATTATCAGTTGACAACTTAAATTGTTACAAGATGTGAAATGATAAGTTCAAGTGTTATTTTCATTTGATACTATACCGCAGTTAGAAATTGGTGAGGCATTCAAATTTTTCCCGCGTAAGCAAGAGGTAGCGCAATCAGGGGTTAGATTTCCCTCCGAAAAGTTTTGAAGCAGTTCCCGAAGGGCGGGAAGCGTGAGTCGCGTGCGTGCGTGCCGGGAATCGATCGGGTCACCCCTCGCCCTTGCCGCTCCCTACACGGACACATTCATCGGGACAAAATCCATTCCATCATTGCATTTAGTATCCTCCGTTCATTTAATTTATTTGCAATAGTTTTTAGTGTTATAGTGCATGTTTAGCAGCTAGTTATCATTCATATTTGTGAAAATGGGTGGTTGTGCAACGAAAGAAAACAAGGAAGGTAAACCGGCAGATGAATCCGACGGGTGTGTATCTAAAATTGGCTCTCGATCGTAAACCATTTCTTAAACGTTTCTCTATTTTCATGTTATGCAGTATTTATTTAGTGCTTAACAATAAATATTTAAGGTACCGGCGGCGTGTACTCCTTGCCGGAAAAATTAATACTACCAAGTTATAGATCCTCCAAATATAATTTCAAGAAAATGTTAACATTTCCAGCGATTTTCACAAAACAATACAAAAATATCGTTAATCAGATTGTAATCATTTTCAAAGACAACGTGTAATTTAATAAATTAGGCTTGCTAACAGATCTAAAATAAAAAAGCTCTTTTTCGTTCGTTAGATAGCAAAATATCTTATAGTAGAGCTATCAAATGAAAATGAAAGAAGTTCAACTGTTTTTAAAACAATTCGCCGTAACTGAAATTTGACGATACAAGATCATTTCTGAGTAGCTGTGGTTTCATTTTTAAATGCATATTGCTTACGACTCTGTAATAAGAGACTCGAGTTATTATAATACATTGATACTGGGTATTTAGTGGGAGTTGACGGTTGCGCACGGCTAAGCTGCCCTGGTGCGCAGTAAGCAGCAGAATTTACTCGACTTGCGCGCGTTTAAGGCGACCTCTGCTAAAATTACGTAATTCTACCAAATTCAAGTTCCTCGGGGTGTGTTCTGGTTACAGTTTAAACTTCGACAGTTCATCTCATACACTTATCCAATCGCTAGTCCCCTAGATCCTTGTCATAGCAGTAGTGATTCCACTATCATGAATTATAAGAAAGTTACCATTCCCATTGTGGTTTGCGGTGGTGCCGTTCTTGCATTTTACCTCATCAGACGGTTGGTAGCCTAAATTTATTATTAATTTTCAGATTATCAGTCGGCCATATAAATAATGAACAGAACTATTTCAGATCTAAATTATTTCGTAATATTCTAGAAAATATTTTATCGATTTATTTTTGCTTTAAGTACATCTCTACTAAAGAATTTTGTAGTTTGTAGTTTGTGCCTAGTGTACCTACAGTTACGATCTTTAAAATATTTTTATTTTCAAATAAATTTGACTATTTGTTAATTGAAGAATATCCCTAATTACCTACTTACTGTATTTTTAAAACACTTGAACTAAATCCGTGTGACAACTGTTTAAAATTAAAAAAAAAATTGTCTCGTTTATGTGAAAAATCTAGTGTAACGAAATTTTTGCACAAATCTTAAATTCTTTATAGTGAATAAAAATGTGTACCCGGGCAACATGCAAGCAGCTAAAAGAGTTAGAAATATAATTACCAGTTTAATCACGTAATATTATTAGTTAATTACTCTAAATATTTTCTATTGTATTTACAGAAAAGCCTCAAGAATGGTGGACGCAGCAACTCTCGAGAAACTGGAATCTGGCTTCAGCAAACTCCAGGGTTCTGACTCTAAGTCGCTGCTGAAGAAATACCTCACCAGGGAAGTGTTTGATGCTCTTAAGAACAAAAAGACTTCTTTCGGCTCCTCTTTATTGGACTGCATTCAATCTGGTAAGCACTTGATAATGAGTACTATTTTATCCTTTATGCTTTATGAAAACTGTTATAAGTGTGAAAAAAACTTCTGAAAATTTCAAGGAAAAGGAAAATTTTGTTTATCTATCCACTCTTATTTTGATTTTAGAAATGTAATTATTATGATGTAAATACATGTGCATATTATGTTACATAACAGAATAAGTAAATGTCCTGAAAATCTAAGTTTTGTTCAATTATACATATTACCTGAACAAATCAGTTTGCATGAAAATGTAGATTATGTAATAGCAAAAGACTAGGAAAATCTTTGTTCTGTACTGAACACAACTGAATTATAAATTAAATATTTTGAATCATGGCCAGGCTGTATCTCTCCACTAGTGCCCAAAAATGTCATCATTATCAGGTTCCATCTGTCCACTGTTGCCCGAGCCTGGCTGATCCAAGTTAACTTTCAATCTTCATGGTCGGTGGACCTTTTATATTTTCTGTAAATGAATGTTATTTTTAGATATCTAAATTTTATTTTTAATTTTAAAAATATTGGTCACATTTATGTAAGAAGAAATGAAATACATAATCATTTAATCTGAGTATAATGTACCTGTGATATCGCTTTATATCAGTTGATAAAGCAATCAGCCATCGATTGTGTTTGCACATAAAATTTCTACTAAATGATACTTTATATTTTTTTTATTTGTTACCAGGTATCGAGAACTTAGACTCTGGTGTTGGAATCTACGCCCCTGATGCTGAGGCATACACAGTCTTTGCTGACCTGTTCGACCCCATCATCGAGGACTACCACAATGGATTCAAGAAAACTGACAAGCACCCACCCAAGAACTGGGGTGATGTGGACACCCTCGGAAACCTGGACCCCGGCAGCGAGTTCATCGTCTCCACCCGTGTCCGTTGTGGTCGTTCTTTGGAGGGCTACCCCTTCAACCCTTGCCTAACCGAAGCCCAATATAAGGAGATGGAAGAGAAGGTCTCCTCCACTCTGGCTGGCCTCGAGGGTGAGCTCAAGGGTACATTCTACCCCCTCACTGGAATGTCAAAGGAGACTCAGCAACAGTTGATTGATGACCACTTCCTTTTCAAGGAGGGTGACCGTTTCCTGCAAGCGGCCAATGCCTGTCGTTTCTGGCCTACCGGACGTGGTATCTACCACAATGACAACAAGTCGTTCCTGGTCTGGTGTAATGAGGAGGATCACCTCCGCATCATCTCCATGCAGATGGGAGGTGATCTGCAGCAGGTGTACAAGAGACTGGTGACTGCGGTCAACGACATCGAGAAGAGGATCCCCTTCTCCCACAACGACCGCCTCGGATTCCTGACCTTCTGTCCGACCAACTTGGGAACAACCGTCCGGGCGTCCGTGCACATTAAGCTGCCTAAGTTGGCCGCTGACAAGGCTAAGCTGGAGCAGGTGGCTTCCAAATACCACCTCCAAGTGCGCGGCACTCGCGGGGAGCACACGGAGGCGGAAGGAGGTGTGTACGACATCTCCAACAAGAGGCGCATGGGTCTGACTGAGTACGACGCCGTCAAGGAAATGTACGACGGCATCGCCGAACTGATCAAAATCGAGAAGTCGTTGTAAGCTTGATCTCGCGTTCAGTATTTTTTTTTTATTTATCGTTTTCACGTAAGCATTGGATGTGCGGGCCGCCGGGGCCCTCCTAGTCAGCGACTCCGCCGAGTCCGGCCGCGGGCGGCCCACTATACTGTTTTAAAGTATTTTCTATAAGAAAATGGAAAATAAAGACAACTAGCGTTAAGACAAAGTATGGTTTTATTTTTTAACCTGACGCCTTTAGAAAATATTTTTTAAATGTTGTATATTACAAACGAGCAGTCGGAGCCCTTTAACGACTACCGATACCCATGCATAACAATTGCATAATGCACAATTGTTATGCAGATTGTCCTTCCCGCCAATAGGTCACCGGAAACTTGAAAACCACACGAAACTCGACAGCACAGTCACAGGGATATGTGAGAGAGGTACCTTCGCGGTCGTGTTGACCCATTCGTCTGTAATATAGCAAGCCTACCTGTGAGACCCCTAAGAGGCAGTGCCTTGTTATGTTAGGTACAACTGAGAGTACTACCGGGGAGGTACCTATCGCTCACATGATACAGCCGTAAAGTGACCACTGTGCTGTCGCGTTTCGTGCTTCTGTGAGTTTCAAGTGTTTCCTTGGAGAGGACGAGGCAGAAGTGAGGGCAACGCACATATTAACTCTGAAAGGGATCGTCACTGTATCCACTTTCACCTCGCCGTCAACCCAACGTATGCACGTAACGTAAGCGTATCAGCAGACTACGTCAAGTCTGTTACGGCTAAGCGCGCTTACGGCCGACCGCTGGCTGGCAAGGGTAGACGAAGAGACGTGAGTCCGGGTACGGACAGACGTTGCGGTTCGGTTACAATTCCGATTAGTGTGCGCTGCAGTATGGAGTTTCATACAAAGAATATGAACGACTAGAGTTGATACGGTGATGATCGCTTTACGAGTTGATAGGTGTGATGCGACCTTAAACCTGCAAGTGCCAACTGCAACATGTAGTAGGTACTCAATTGATGTACTGTACAAAGTCGAGTGACTAACGTGGACGTTCTGGCTCATTCTACGGGATTACGTAACTGAATCTACGATTAATTACGAAGCTTTAGTGTTGGTCGTATTGGATCATTTAGGTTTGGTTTAAAAGTAATATAGATAATATATTTATACTAGCTGCGTTCCGCGGTTTTATCCGCATCTTTAGATCCCGTGGAAGTATCGAGAAGAAAAATGTTTACCGATTCTCAGACCTACCCGACATGCGCAGAAAATTTCATGGAAATCGGTCGAGACTCGAGACGTATTGGAGAAGTATTTATTGTTTACCATACTCTTACATTGTGATACGAGTTTATACATAAGATATTATTTTCTAAACCTCGTCTTCTGTTACAAAATATATGTCTATTAAAGTACCTACCTGAAACCTATGATTATATAAGTAAAAAGTAAAAAGGCTTTTTACTTATATAATCATAGCCTGAAACTGTCGCCGTATGAGAGGTACATTCTATACGTTCAGGCCTGAAGCCATGGGAAAATAATAAATAGTTATAATTATATAGGTGTTACGTTTCTGTACGGTCACAGGGTACGTTGATAGAGGGCCTAAAGTGGGTAAGGGAGAAAGAAGAGTTTGCGTATAAGCGAATAATCGTATTTATGCTCATTGAGCAGTACCTTCTTGGTACCAGGAGAGTCCGACTGACATAAGGAGGTCAACGATTATCTCCTTATCTATATCTATGCTAATATTATGAAGGGGAAGGCCGGTCTCCGCCGCCCCCCATGTACGCCACCACTGGATGGATCGTCTATATTGCACATATATAACTACATTAGTGACGAGTCCCATCTCATAAGATCCCGTATCTCCCAATGTCCAATACTGAGAAGACTTTTTTGACAAGACATCGCGTGCAAGTCTTTGAAGGAGGCACCTCCCGAAGTCAACAGCTGAGTACCCACACTTTTCTGACCGGGTGCCGGAGGCCCATGCATTTTTACCAACTTGATACCCTGTATATACGTGCTGATATTGCATGGAATAAAAAGACTAATATATGACTATATTACATGGAAACCGTAATCTATGGGGTTCTTTCCCGCGCTTTTTATGGTTACGTGTGACTAGTCAAGTTACCGGAACGCATCATATTCATACAACACAATACCGAGAACGCCAAGATAATCTTACTGTTATATGCTATGCATGCATAATATGCTTTATTATGTATTATAAATGTGAAAATTTGTACACAGTATGTTTGATAAGCTCTCAAAACTCTTCTGATACAGATTACTATCTGGAAATTGGATTTACATAAAATTTGAAAATCGATTTTTCCATTCCGAAAAAACTATGGAATAAGTAAGTAGGTATATTTTCATTTTTGTATAATTATTTAGGTCACGTAGTGAAAACAATTCTAAATCTATGGGTCAAACCGTAAAGTTAATTTCGTCAAGTACCTATAAACACTGATAATTTCCATTATTTTCGACAAACTAAATGGCCTTGGAATTCAAATTTGACCAAATTTAACGACACACGCTTAAAATTCATCTACCCACACAACTGAAGTAAAACTTAGTTAAGTATAGATTTTCATTACCGTAGTTACAAAGTTACAATGACATTACGTGTCTTAAGATAGTGCAAATAAATAATGCATAATAAAACATATACCTAGTGCTTATTAACATATAGTGCTATAGTGAATATAATGGTTATGATGAGGCAGGTCTACATAAAATGGTAACCTGCGATATTCTCTTACTAGACAATATGCAGGCGCGACGAGTGTTGACCCCTCACCCTGCTGCTAGTGCATCATGCATGTCCGGTTACGTCATGCTGCATGATGCATCCCGTGGCCCTTCAACACCGCCATTACTGCGACGGTGCTGTAATTGACGCGTAGTCCAAGAGCATGGGCCGTAGACCATACTATTGAAACCACCAAATACATTACTGTATATTTGATCCGTGATTGAAACTGATAGATAATAATATTGTACTTGATGTGTCCCGAGATATCACGTGAATCTAGGGTTGCCATCACAAAAATCTGTCAACCAGGACAAGGCACGTAAGAAAACCGGATTTCGGAGCCTCCTACCCGGACGTTAGAAAATAGTATTTTTCATAAGCTACTCAGAAGGATAAAATATAGTTTTATGGGCATAAATCAATTATTATTTATTTTAATGCTATTTTAAACAAAATGACGAACTTAAAAAAAATACTTGTAACTGTACTTGTAACCATAAATATTTCTTCCAAAACTTGAAATTTTTAGTCTTAGTTTTTTTAATCAAATTAATCATTAAAAATCAAATCAATCTAATCAAAATCCGGACTACAAATAAAACCCCGCCCGGACGCTCCCCGGACGCCCTCTAAACTAGGACAAATCCGTGGAAACCCGGACGGATGGAGACCCTACGTGAATCGCAATATTATCACAAGGAAACCATTTATTTTTTTCGGGATATAGAATAGAATACATAATATACATACCTAATCTTAAGCCAGATTGTAACGTGGCAAAATTTACCCAAATCTGTTAAGTAGCTTTTGCTTTATTTTTGTATCTTTACGTAGACAGAGAACTGTCTACGTATCTTTAGATGAATGAATGGAAATGAAAATTTAAACTGGCATTTAAATAAAAAAAATATATAAACAGTGGATAATTTTAATAATAAATAATAATAATAAGTGCATACTATTAGGATGTAAGCTAACAAGAGGCTAAATTATAAGTTGTGCTGCAGAGTTGGCAAAAGGACTTAGTGCCTGGTAGGCGTTCAGCAATCACTGTCTTGTATAACACCGATTTGGTGAGGTGAGGCAATACTACCAAGTTGCATTGCAGCCGAATTGGGCGAGCAGTCTTCGGATCTCCATCTTGCTAACATGATACCGCCAGGCTTTACTACCGTTTTCACACAGATTGTAACTTTCTGGTGGCCCAATCAAAGAGCAATTCATAGCTAGGCTTGTACATAATATTTAGGCGGATGTCTATGACCTGAACGCGGGTGAAAAGTTTCCATTTGCTATAAACTACACTGGCTCTTACTCTACAAGTGAGTCAGACCGCGATGACGTTGTCATTTAGAACTAGTTAAAAAACGCCACTTCGCCTGTTATTTTTTTTTATTTAATGGTATAGGAGGGCAAACGAGCAGTCGGGACATTTTCATGAGTCGGTAGTCATGACGCCCACAAACGTCCGCATAGGAGCTATACAGAAGTGCTGCCCACCTTTCTCCTCCCACCTCCATGGGCCACCGGCTATACTTACTCACACACCGCACGAAACGCGACAGCACAGCTGTCACTTTACGCCGGTCTCGTCTAAGCGAGAGGTACCTCCCCGGTCGTGCCGGCCCAATTCGACTGCATGCAAGCACATGCATGCAGTGTAGCACTACCTCTTACTGATGTTGATGATATTGTGTCCAATAGTACGTGAAAAATTATATTTTTAAAGTAAGGTTCATAATCTATTTATTAGTGAAGTTTTTACATGCTCCATAAACTATTGCGTCCTCTGGAGTCTTTACAGCGTTTAAGAAGTTGGACAGCATTGGACTAAAAATGCTGATGATGATGACCATGATT
>LUGF01050837.1:87559-99448 GCA_001625245.1 Calycopis cecrops | reverse complement strand
TTGGATTTTCGTTGTGGATGCAAAGTTCTGCCATATATAATGGTGCATCCAAAACGTTACACATGATCAAAGTTGCATTATGCAACTTTCGTTTGACACCAGGCAACAAAAAATCTGGTCAAGGGCGAGTCGGACTGGCATACCTGCTGCTAGGGGCACGACAACTTATAAAATATTGACAAACTTATTATGGCGGCTGCACTAATTTTTTCACGAACAACAAACATAAGTTTTTATTTTGTTTTTTTATAAATATAAGTTTTAGCAACAGGTAGAGGGAGCCGGCTCGACCAGAGAGGTGCCTCTTGCTTACATGACACCTCCGCAAAGTGACATTGCAGCTGTGTTCCGTGCCAAATGTGGCTACGATAGACGATTGAAGAATTAATCAGTTGAGAGAGCAAGATCAGTACATCTTTGACTATTCGTTTGCTAATAGATACTATTGTTCTTCTATTTCTTCCCTGTCTGTTCCCTATTTCGGGTCGGCCCTCCTCGTAATTCGGCGATAAGTCAGTTGCTTGTACTACTTATTACTACCACTAAAAATAAATTTGTTACAGTGGCATTAGAAATACATCATCAGTAGGTAGATAAACCGACGCGCGACGGTCCAGCCGCCACGGTTTATGAGATACAGCTGCCGGCATTAAAATCGAGTAAAAAAATGTATGTTTTATGTATGTGAGCTCCCTTATATAGATATTTTTATTCTAATTTCTATTATTTGTCGTTGCGGCAACAGAAATACCAACATGATCTGTAAGAATTCCAACTACACATCAGCTCATCTTGCAACTCGATACATGCCTCTTTTATATTATGTAGGTATGTATATGTAAGATCATTGGGTACATGGATAAAGCTTGGACTCACAGACGCACAGCATGTAAATAATATAAATAATAAAAATGAGGTTGCTCAAAAGCCAATCTGAGCATGCGAAGGCCTTTTTCCAAAAAAACGAACTTATCTTCATCGATTATGATGAAGATAAGTTCGTTTTTTTGGAAACACGCTAAAATATCATTAGAATTGTTACTGAGGTCTTGTTAATTGCTAGCGCAAAAATATAGGTTCTTAACAATATCTAGGTACACAAAGTTGACCCCTAACACGACTGACACTAGACAAACGGCAAGAACACGACTCGCAATGATGCTTCAAAGTAATAGTCAATATTTATGTCGTTTCGGTGCAGTTGCCGATACATTGAATGTATGAAATGTTCTTAAGTTGTATGTCACAGAAAACAAACATTTTAACAACAGCTTACAAATTAAAATTAAAATACACAACGTCGGAAATATTTCGCAAGCCCCCGGGTTGTGAATTCTTGTTATCTTACATTGAAATAGTTTATTTTGTACAAGGTTGATAAAAGCGAGAGGCGTTAAATGAAACCACATAATATTTAGTGTATAATTTCCAAGCTACACAACAAAAAGAAGATCAATCGGAGCAATAGTTTAGCCACGGGAGTTTTTTAAAGTTTTTTCTCACTTCGTACACGTTGTACGTCAGCTGATGCGAGTATGGCCGGCCGGGGTCATTAATTTAAACAATAGCGAGGTTGCCGTTCGCTGTACGAGCCGGTACAAAGCATGAAATTACATTTTATCGCTATTTAACTTGTTTGAAAAAAGTGTTTTCGTATAATTGTCGTAAACTTTTTTTTAATCATTTCGGATTGACTTATAGTATATCTGGATTCATTTAATGCCTCTCGCTCGTATCAATCCTGTATCATGCATCTACAATGTTGTATACGACCAAAGTTGCATGATGCAACGCGCCCCGCGGTTTCACCCGCGTAAATTTTGATCCTGTGAACTGTAGACACTTATAGTAGGTATAATTATATAATATGTTGTTTAATTTAACGCCTCTCGCTTTTATCGACCATGTGTAAGTAGTAGTGTACATAATAGTTCAGAACCTGAAGAATTTCAGAAGTATTGAAGACTCCAGCGATGAGGACTAAAGTGTAAAACAAGCCAGCCGCCTAATATGTTTAGACCTCATTTTAATCTTTTTAAATTGTCTATTTTGTTAATATAACAATGTTGTATTTACTTAGGATCTCGTCATTGTTATTTGTTACACATAATGAAAGACTGCTAATTATAATAATCTTACTAATTATAAAACTTGTTTCTAGTATATTGGCGAAATTTTAGTTGAATGTATATTTCGGCGCTGTATCAGGTGAAGAGGGATCAGGTTCCATATTTCACAACAATACAGTACTGTAATTATTTGCTGATTAAATCAAGATAATGAAATACAATAACCTTTTTTTAAAACAATACAGCTGTTACCAAATCAAATAATAAAGTAAACAAATCATTTTAGCTTACAAATTTGTACAAAATATTAACAAATAAATATTAATGTAATAAATAGATTCGCGCCCATATATACATAGATTAATATTAATGCACTTATTAGTGTATTAATTCATATATACATATAATTAATACGTTCATAACGGCTGCTACAAAAAACGGAGACGCTCAGGACGACCCGAGCCGGTTCTATCTGATTACGAACAGGCGAAAAATCATGCAGTCTATGATCTATCAAAAGAATTTAACACTACCGCAGCTACAATCAATCAATCAAATCAAATCAATCAAATCAACAAAGTGGGCGCCTAGAGTTTTATTGATATTTGTCCTAGAAATATATACATACATATGTATATATTTTGTGTAAGGCCAAATTTAGGCTAAAGGCAAATGAATAAATAATATAATATCCTACTAATATTATAAAGGCGAAAGTTTGCGAGAATGTTTGTTACTCTTTCACGCAAAAACTACTGAACGGATTTTCATAAAACTTTACAGTAATATAGCTTTCATATCAGAATAACATAATAAGTTAAAAAATATAGGGATTTTTGAAGTCCGAAATTCACGCGGGTAAAGCCGCGGGCGGAAGCTAGTTCTATACCTATACCCCCTTATTAATAAACATAGAATAACTTTATCCACGGAATAACCTAGTGTAATTATAAATACGTAATATCATGTATCATGTTTGCCTAGGTACAGTAGTAAAATCAAGTTCTGTAGGCACTAGGCGGTGTGGCGTAGGGATGTTCATGTAAAAAAAATATCGATATTTTTTTAAGGCAAATGAATAAATAATATAATATCCTACTAATATTATAAAGGCGAAAGTTTGCGAGAATGTTTGTTACTCTTTCACGCAAAAACTACTGAACGGATTTTCATAAAACTTTACAGTAATATAGCTTTCATATCAGAATAACATAATAAGTTAAAAAATATAGGGATTTTTGAAGTCCGAAATTCACGCGGGTAAAGCCGCGGGCGGAAGCTAGTTCTATACCTATACCCCCTTATTAATAAACATAGAATAACTTTATCCACGGAATAACCTAGTGTAATTATAAATACGTAATATCATGTATCATGTTTGCCTAGGTACAGTAGTAAAATCAAGTTCTGTAGGCACCAGGCGGTGTGGCGTCCGTCCCGTCCCGTTGTTCTTAACCTTTTAGGCCTGAGGGATCATTTGACATAATTTTCTTTATCCCGCGGACCACCCCAACTGGGTGTTCCGCGGCATAACGAATTGGTTTATGGACCTGGAGGTAATGGCATGGATCGTGAACCACCTGAGATGCTTCCAAGGACGACTAGTGATCCGCGAACCAACGGTTAAGAACCACCGGTCTAGTCAAAAAATAGCTTAAAAATATAGTGTAAGACAATTTTTTCTGATATCAAACGAAATCAACGCACCGTACAGCCGTGGCCAGGCCGAAGTGCCACATTTAAATTGGACAAAAGGAAACGACTTTCAAACGAAGTTATAATTTTACGCAATCGAAGTCGCCGACATATAGTGGCGTAACAGTCACACACATTGCTATCACGTATTTGATAGTGATGAATGATATACAATCTACTAGCTGCGCCCCGCGGTTTCACCCGCGTAAAATTAAATAACATGGAAAATCATCCCAAGGCATCCCATAGGAACATCATTTCGGGATAACAACTATCCTATGTGTTAATCCAAGTTATCCAAGCATAGAGGGTCTATGTCACAGGTTCCCAAACTTTTTCGTCTAACGCCCACTTTGAAAATCAGTTACTTCGTATCGCCCCCTTATTAGTTATTACACCTTGATATTCAAAGACAATTATGTCGTTTCTGGCCCCTTACGTTCCCTCTGAGCATCTAGTGCCCACAAGGAGGCGTTATCGCCCACTTTGGGAAAGACTGGTCTATGTGTATGTCAAAATTCATGAAAATCGGTTCAGCAGTTTTTGCTTTTTTTTTTTATGTTATAGGAGGGCAAACGAGCAGCCGGAGCCATTTTCATGACTACCGACGCCCACAAACATCCGCATAGAGGCTATACAGATGCGCTGCCCTCCTTTCACCTCCCACCTCCATGGGACACCGGCTACTTACACACCGCACGAAACGCGACAGCACAGCTGTCACTTGCTTGCTTGAAGGAGTAACAAACAAACATACAAACATTCACATTTATAGGTAATATTAATAGGATAATAAGATTGATTGTCCTCAAACTTTCGCATCTAATTAAGTGGTAGTGCCACGCTGCATGCATGCAGCCGAATTGGGGCGGCGCGATCGGGCAGGTATTGCTTACAAACAACCGACGTAGGTAAAGTGTCAGCTGTGCTGTCGCGTTTCGTGCGGTGTGTAAGTAGGTAGCCCATGGAGACGGGAGGCAGAATGAGGGCAACGTATCTCTATAGTCTATGCTGATGTCTTTAGACTCATCATGAAAATATCCCTGCTCGTTTGCACACTAATACAATAAAAAAGTAGTAAACGCGAAAAAAAAATTGTTTGTATATTTCATATTCAATGAAATTTTAAACTGCTGCGTTTGGATGTATTTTGACATAAATATAGGTCACAGATATGGGTATCACAGAATATCATAAAAAGTACTTTCATCCCCAAAAAATGAAAGATTCCTTTAGCTAGCACAACTAGTAAATTATAATTATTAGATAATGACGCAACGTGTTAAAATTAACGACGGTTTAGAACGTCCACTGACCTCAGGCTGACGACAAGGTCGACGACTTCGGCAGAGAAGACTCTCAGGTGTGAGTAGACAGTTTACAAGAGGTCACGACCGGAGACCTCCTGGTATGCACCAACGCAAAGAGATAGCTACAGAGTCGCCTCGGAGTTTGCGGTGGTCCATTTGGGAATAGGAAATGAAATGAAATGAATGAATGAATGAAAAAGTTTTTATTCAAAATAGAATTACAGGAATTACTTTTTGAACGTCAACAATTAAATCTACCACCGGTTCAACCCTAGCCCTGTCCAAAAGAGCCAACATGCCTTGTTTATACTGTAAGTGTGCAAACAAGCAGTCGGAGTCATTGTCTTGACTACCGAAGTGCCGACGACTTAGACATCGATGTAGAGGTTATACAGATGCGCTGCCCTCCTTCCTCCTCCTCCATCCATGGAGCACCGGCTACTTACGCACCGCACGAAACGCGATAACACAGTGTCACTTTACATGACGTGTAAGCGAGTACCTCGCCGGTCGTGCCGGCCCAATTCGGCTGCATCTCTTACTAAACGCTACGACCATGAAGATATAGAATGCCAAATATTTGTACAATTGGCGTGGCAGTACAGGTCGCGGGGTCAGGATGTTTGTGGCTCTCAGGATGTGGGTTAAGATAACTGCCCGCCAATGTCACCAGACAAACATACAAAGCAAACATTAAGTCATAATGACTTTGCATGTGTGCGCGAATTTTACAAATTGTAATATGTAATTATAGACCACGTCACCTGACATCTCAGTACACCAGCACCATGGTTGTTGTGAAACAACAACGCATCTTCACGGCCAGATCCCTGACGGGGTAGGCAGGGTGTAAATGGTGGTAAATACCACGAACCTCTGCCACATTTCATCCATAGCTTTGGTGATAAAGTATTTGCTTGGTCTGGCCAAAAAAAAAAAAGTTTAATGTTACAATTAAAAATAAAAAAAATTTACATTTGAATTTAATGAATGTATTTAATTTAATTTTATTGAATTACAAGAGTGTTCCTCTTTCTTAAACGCCGGCAATGCGTCTGCAAGACACCTAGTTTTGCGGATATCTATGGGCGGCGGTAGTCACTAACTACCTGCTCGTTTGCCCCCTTTATTTTATAAAAAAAATTGTAATCTGTCATTTTTATACCATTGTTCATTGTGTTTTCTCATTTTGGCGTCAATACATTGTACAATATTTTGCGATATTAAAATGGAGAGGGGTGATAAAGAGAACTGAATGGCCGTGATTGCATTACACAAAGTAGGTATGGAGCAAAATGCAAGTTTTAAAACTGTCCCTACACTTGGTATTGGTCAAATGTTTGTGTACCAGACTATTGACTTCTTCTGTTTGTGACAGAGAACGATCTGGCCGTCCACGTAGTCTTCGTACGAAAAAGGTGGCCAAAGCAATTGGAAAAGAATTCGAAGAAATCCTGTCCGAAATATAAAATATAAAATAAAAAAAAAATTTTTTTTGTAACAAATCTTTTGCCTAGACTAGGTACATATATGAATGTGTCCTGTTACTGGTAGATCCAGGACATTCCAACTCTTCATCTTCCATCATTCAAAGGCTCTCGCAGTGGTTTTTAGTCGGTAGCGGTTTTAACTGAGTCCGACACACCCTTCCGGCTGACCCAGCAGTCGGTGGGACGGTGCATAAAGCATTGTTCCTGCGTAAAAAAAAAAGTACAAATACGTATGAATACGTAGAGGATTTATATCTTTAGAAGGGTTTTGTCTATTAAATGCATAGATTTAGAATGAATAAATCACGTAGTAAATCTATGATTAAAATTATGTGTCGTCTGACATTGATATTTTCGTTTGTCATGGCTGTTGTGTCGAAACTAGGTTTGTTTGTGAGTATGACCCGTGCGGCGAGGCTGACTGGTTGTGTACACACGCGCAATGTCATAGTAATATGTTATATCATATATTAAGTAATGTATATACACACGATACACGATACCGGCGCGAAGTGGGGTGTGTAAGTAGCCGGTGGCCCATGGAGAGCCTGGAGAAAGGAGGGTGCATCTGTATAACCTCAATGCGGATGTCTATGGGCGTCGGCAGTCATGAAAATGGCTCAGACTTCAGCTAACCGTTTCCTTCAATGAATTATTGATCTTACTAACTGAGGCGGCGGGGTTGACTGATTCTGTTTCGTAAATGACTTTAAATCACCATGTATGTTATGTAACAAGTGTCCGCTCAAATTCGGCCGCAGTACGTTCAGTAAAGAGTTCACCTTAGAATCAGTCTTGCGAAAGGGCCCACCGCTAGTAGTAGGGCTCCCAGTAAATGTCATTGCCACTCGTCGATTTTTGGTCCCTCACTATGTAAAATAGTACGTGCGACTGTAGTCTAAGTACTATACAAAAGATGATAATTGTCATCAACATCAACATTCTAGTCTAATTTAATTAATAATAATAAAATAATAATTAAATCTAATTAAGACTAAAATGTACTTAATGGTATCGACAAAGAAGTAAAATTAAGTCTAAAAAATAGGTTTATGTACTTATGTAAAAAGGGGAGATTAGGTACCTACCTAAAATATCCATTCTATTGCGTAAGTACCTCTTGACTGCTTTAATACATTATGTCTTTAAAGTGTGTTCGTGAAATATTTCTTGTGTGTGTTTAGGAACATGCAATGGTACGAGATTTTATAATCCCATCAGTTCTAACTTGAAACTTCCAACTTCCAAGCACCCATTGTGTAAATATAATTTAAGTAGATGTGTTCGCTATGGACACTTGTTCCCCTAAAATATATACAATAGAGCAGTTAACAACCTTTATTCTTACACACTTTACCGTGGTAAGGAACTACAGATCCACATTGCATGATCCCGCAGAACTTGTTTTTCTTCTTTTATTGATCTGACTCTGAAGTGCTTGCTTTATTATTACGTAGGGATTACCAAACTATAATAGCTTCACTTTATGCAATAAGTTGTTCCAAAACAACTTGCGTAACTATATAGTTATAGTCTGTGGTAAATACATCGGAGGGCCTGTCTCCAATAGTGAGCAGTTAGACGACGATTATGCGCTGTTCTCTGACCGGGGGACATTTGGGCCGGGGCCCTTGTCATTTGGCCCCCCTGCCCTATAATTACCTCATTGTCGAGACTCAAATTAATTCTAAGACTTGGTCGCGATTTATCCCGTGGACCAGGGGTTGCCAATCTTTTTATTTCACGGCGCACTTACAAGGTTAGTATTTTTAAGTCTCCTCTAACAGAAATAGTAAAACGTCCCCAACTAGCTAAGACACAATGAGTATGGTCACCACAGTTCCATTGCTCCCTCACATTCCTCCCCTCACTCTCTTCATATGAATACGCCGGTAAGCGCCCGATCAAGTCTTCCAATCCTGGTCTTCCTGGAACCTACATTCACACATACCTTGTATATGTTTTGTTAACCTTTCATCTGCTATTGACCATTCTTTCTACATGTTCGAACAAACGGAGCATGCACTTTCACTGTCCACCCACATTTAAATTAATTACCTGCACTTTAGTTGGATACATGCGATACTGAGCAATAGTGGGTGACAATGATGATAGGTACATACCTCATATAAAATTATGCTAAATCTTAGGTATTAATGTAATGCCAGCTGATTAATGTGATGTGTGAGGATGGGTAGGCAAGTATATGTAAGGCTATGTGAACAGTGAACACAACTAAAATTAGCAATTTAAATGTGGATGTAGTGGGAATTCATATGTGGCCGCGAATTGCTTAGTTTAGTTTTGTTTTGTTAGGAAGTTTTGTTTTTCAATTTGGGTGTGGCAGCCCTGGGGAGTGCCGTCGGTAAAGCGCACATCATATTGCATACTACTAAAATTAATAAGAAAGTTTCTTGGCATATTTGTTATTCTTTCACGTAAAAAAGAAATGGATTTGAATCAATATTACCATCTGGAATAAGAAAAAAAATGTTTTTTATTCCGAAAAATGTAGTTCTCTAGGGATGGATTTTACGAGGGTGAAACCGCCGGGCATAGATATAAAAAAATATTTTCTCTCAAATTAACAAAATTCAAACAAAACCTTTTCGATTAATAATTTATTTTTAATTAAAGCCGAATCACACGACCATGGATCAATTAGTTAGGACTTAGGAATAAGTACAAGACCTACAGTTGTATTTCTGAAAGTTTAGTCTTAAAATTGACACAACGTAATCGCCAAAACTGATTTGACTCAGTTCTTTCCTCATGTATTTCACCCTTGACCTATGAGATATATACTGTTTCTTCAACAGATCTAGCTTCTATTAATTACCAACCTACTTCTAAAGCTAATTTTTCCATTGCCGTTTAATTTGGGTTAAGTACTGCGCGTGTAATATTTGTGGATCCATAAAAACGTAACCGACCCACATGTTATGATAATATTTAAAATACCTTACGACACGTATTTCTTACTTTAAGCCGATTGCCATTAGTTTTGTTTTGTAAGTGGCAAGTAAACATGGTCTAACAGGCTAGTTTTGAAATATTTAACGGACAGAATGACTTTTCATGTCATTTTAAAGTTACTAGAGATCCCGCGAAGATCGACACCCTTGCAAACCAGCTTGCAAAAGACACGTAGAAACTTCATCAATATATTTATGTATCAATGTGTCAAATGCATGGTAATGTGTGTAATGTTTTATTTATTGAATTAACGTACTTTATAAGCATTATTTTTGAAAAGTATTAGCGTTCTCCACTTCTCCTACACATAAACTATCATCATCAGCCAATTGCAGTCTACTGTTGGACATAGGAAACGTAAAGCATAAGTGTGCCAAGTTTTGTACTCCTCCGTCCGTGCAATCTTCGTAAAAATGTATAATTGTACCCGAAGTTTTTGCTTCTCGTATCATATGTATATTACTAGATGCGCCCCGCGTGCGGTACCCGAGCAAATTTCGATCCCGCGGAAAATTATCCCATGGCATCCCATAGGAACATTTTTTCGGGATAAAAACTATCATATGTGTTAATCCAAGTTACCCTCTATGTGTGTACCAAATTGATGATGATGAAAATCGGTTCAGCAGTTTTTGCGTGAAGGACTAACAAACAAAAAAAAACATACAAACTTTCGCATTTATAATATTAATACGATATACTTAGATTTCTATATAAATGTAGAAAAGAGCTAGGGATCAGATGTCAGTAAGGTTAAGGAATAGGTTCAGGACTTTATATAGTTACTGGTTTATAATATGACTATTATCAGGAGTGGCTGACTTGATTCGGACTAAAATTGATCTTGAAACCATGTGGGTTCTTCCTTTAATATACTTCTTAAAATTTGTTGTTGTTTTAATTATAATAAGTAAAACATATTATTTTTCAGTGGAATGTTTTAGAATCCCATAAAAATTTGACTATGCAAAAAAAAGTATTTTCGAGTACCTATACCTAGAGTACAATTGCTTGAAAAAACGTGTAATACTCAGTGAGTTGTTATTACGTACGCTACGTTACGTTAGTAATATTAATTCAATGACAATACTTTATTATAAAGTACGGGCGGAACCCTCACTTGCTGTTACGATCAGATGGAAAAGACTTTCGAAACGAAAAACCGTCCATTAAAATAAAAAAAAACAACTATTTACTTAATTGAGGTGTCCGTCACCTTTCGTTGGTTCATGATCGCTGTAAGATACACTGGGCGTATAATGGTACGCACGCTTATCAACTCGGAAAGGGATCGTAACCGTGTCACCTCGAGCCGGTCAGTATTCTTGTACGAAACTTCATACTGCCACGCACACTAATGGGAAACGTAACGTAATCGTATCGTCTTCACTTTTCCAGGCGTTTACGACCCCTTTCCGAGTTGATAAGTGTGCGGCGACCATAAACGTGGACAACGGACTTCTAGTTTTCTGGAATTTGTCATTTTCTTGAAGTCGAGATATATTTCCTTGTAATGATAGTCCTATAATCCGATAAGCAATGGGGATTAAGCTAGCGTGGTGCCTGTAGCAAAACCCTTGATTTGTTATCATTTTGATGTTTCAGGTCCACACATTTCTATTGGCCCTGTAACCACATAAAGGCATTGCTTCTTAGTGAGGTCTGTAACAATTGCTAATTTTGCTTCATGGCTAAGCCGGTATAACCGATAAGTACCGCTTATACTCGTATATTCATTATTTGAAATGTAATAGCCGTGTGTTCAGGATGGGCGCGAGTCGGTAAAGCAGTTAAAACCGTCGTGTTTGAGCAACCATCTTGTTGCAACAGGGCGAACGCATGAAATATTATCGTATATTTACTAATGAAAACATTGGTTCTCCGATAAATGCAATATGCAGGACTAACGTGACCATACATTTACTTATGCATTTTTTTGAGAGACAAAACTGTAATATTTTCTTATATCACTTAAATATTAGTAGGATGGGCGATTAATAAAACTAGTGACATAATTATTTTGAATATTTTATGATTTTAACCTTAGATAAAGTATTTATCTATATGTATGTATTTACCTTATATAAAGTATTTATCTAAGATTTTAACGAACGCAAAAAAAAATAGAAAATAAAAATATTTATTTGATTATTAGTCACTGTAACAATAGCTTCAAAAGACAGCAAGAATACAGAAAAGAAAATAAACAGTAAAGACAGTAAACACAGCACTAGATCGGGACTCCTTTTTACGGTCTGCCTCCTAATGTTTCGGACCTGTAATCTGTTGTCTGTTGTGATGCTGAAACTCGCGTGAATTGCGATTTTTCATACACATACAGCCCTTATT
>LUGF01050837.1:67495-78217 GCA_001625245.1 Calycopis cecrops | reverse complement strand
ATTATATTGTACCTATAATAGATCAAGATCTATAAGATCCATATATCTTTGTAAGATATGTGTATCAACGACAAGATGCAGCACGCTGCAAGGGTTAAAACTCACATAATGAACAAACATCTCGCATACGTCACTCAAGACCATTAAAATGAGTGTAAAAACCGATGACTCAAAGTGATTAAGGCATGCATCGGCAATTATATTCAAATTACAGCTTAATAGGGAAAACATTATTGCCAGTAGGTACGAAGGAGCACTTAAGGAGCCTGGCGTCACTATAGGGAACGAAATAAGTTTATAGACTGTCATGTCAACTGGTGGCTGAAATATGAACCTTAAACAACTTTTTAAAAATACTTATTTGCGTTTGATATTAAATATGAAACGATCAAATAACATTGTCATTTTTCGTAATAATTTAATGCTTAAAATTAACATGAGGACACGCTACATTCGGCTAAAATGCTGCCTCTGTTTATTGCACGAGCTCTTATTACGATTCCGTGATCTGATCACTGAAAACTGGAAAAAAAAGAAACTGATAACATCTATCTTACCCCTTACACCAGACGAAATGTAACTTACAGAATCACAAATGCGTTGCCCTATTATACTATCCCACCCAGCACCGGATCCAGTGGGGGCTTAGGAGTCTGCGGCCCCGGGACACGCAAGGCAAAGGCAATAAGATTATTTTATCCCTAAAAGGGCCCCGCAGGAAAGGGACGAATGGCGCAATCTAGTGTTGGAGGCCAAGATCCACTTCGGGTTCACTGCACCGGCGAAAGTAAGTAAAAGGGCCCTCTCCCAATTCCCAAAATCTCCAAGCCCCGAGCCCCGCCAGAGCGACGTTAATACCATCTGTTTAAATTAAACTTTTATAATTATATCTAATATATAAAATTCTCGTGTCACAGTTTTCGTTGCCATACTCCTCCGAAACGGCTTGAACGATTCTCATGAAATTTTGTGAGCATATTGAGTAGGTCTGAGAATCGGCCAACATCTATTTTTCATCCCGATATTCCCACGGGATCGAAAGTTACGCGGGTGAAACTGCGGGGCGCAGCTAGTAATTTATAATAGTAAGTATACAATATTTACATGCTACTTTCTTAAGTACTAAGGCACTGCCTCATGCTTGCAATAGGAACCGCATTACCGTAGAATGTAGACCTATCTCGTGTACGGACAACTGACATGACCTGTATGATGTATCAAACGGCCCACCTGTTTCTTCGTGGAAGTTCAACCGCGGCTAAACTGTATCTGTAATATGTGTGATATATTTTATCGACTATTGCGCCTGCGCCGATGGGGTCTGAAATCTGATTATCTGATTATATTATATCAGCTTTGCCAAGCCATTTATTTTAATAGCCTACAACCTAGGCAGAGATTTTTTCGTCAGATAAGTAAGTAGGTACTACTAAATCTTGCATCAAAATGAGCTTAGCCTTTTTCACGTGATGCGCGGTCAAAGAACAACAGACAAAAATCTAAGAACTGAATGTGTTATAAATTTTAAATCTACGCAGACACCTTTTTATTTAAATTTAAAATACATAAGTACATAATATAACATTTTGCAACTAAGGCTTATAAATTGATCACTAACAGATAAGCTGAATTATAACGATTTAAACTCTATTGCTACGGTTTAAGGTGTTTTATATGTTTGCTCGAAGGCCAATTAAGGCAGGGCCTAAGTATCAGGGCAATCGTTCTAATAAACAAATTCTAGGCCAGAACGCTCTAACTCTAAACGCGAGTTGCTTAATGTTACAGACTAAATATATTACTTAAATCTCAATATATTCTGCCCAGTTTAATGGAATTTGGGTCGGTTGATGCTAGCGTGTTTCTCATCCGGTATCGAAAGGCCCCTCTATGAGACAGCATCAGGAATGGATAATGCTTCTCGCGTCTTCCGGATCAGCGACTACACAATGATCTCCATGCAGCTGCGGACCTGATCGATGACGGCAAACCCTTAGTCTATCGGTGTGCTTGAAAAAAGTTATATTTCTTTATTCATTTCGCTCTCAAGATTTCTCTGAAACGAATAGGTATTTAAAAAATATAGTTGTCACTGACATGGCATCCTTCGACACGCACCAAAGGAGTACACCTTCAAAAACGTTTTGTTAGTGACAGACATTGTATCAGTCGAAAAGGAAGTACAACTTCAAAAATGTAATGGTAGTAACAGACGCGGTATCCGTTAGGGTGACAGTACACACAGCAGCGGCGGCGACCGGCGAATTAGATGCTTTTTAGAAGCTGAATGCAGCAACGAGACCATATACGAGTATATCAGAAATAAAGCCCCCCTCCTCCCCAGCGTTCACTTAGGGTCAATTCACACCAAAAGCGCGGCGAAGGGCAGCGAAGCGGAGCGCAGTTTATGTGTCATATGAATTTCAACTTTATAATAATTACAATAATACTTATTATCGCATGAGAAACTCGAACGAGACGCGCGGATTCCCGCGAATGCTCGATCAGTCGCTGGAATCCGCGCGGAAGTCGCGAGAATTCGATAATAAGTACTATTGTAATGAAAAAAAAGTTTAAATTCATATGACACTGAAAGTGCGCTCCGCTTCGCTGCCCTTCGCCGCGCTTTTGGTGTGAATTGACCCTTACGTTTCGGATTCCGATACCGCGACTGGACTCTAGTCGCTAAATCATGATGCACCATTGATGTCGCAAAATCGCCGAGAATCGCCGCTGCTTAAGGTATCGTGTTTGCTGTCGCCCGTACTCGTTCCTCGTTTCAGACTGCGACCTTCGCGCTTCGCCTCCTCCGAAGTTAACGTCAAAACTGGGGCATGCAACAGAACTCCGGTAGGCGTAGTTACCTACGTATGACAATGATAATTGCAGGCAGACAACGCGTATTAAAGTCGTTATTATACAATTACCCAGCCTTGCTATTTTTATGGTGAAATGATTTTGTCGGCGTTAAAATTACTGATTACAGTAAAGAATCCACTACACTGCTCGCTTCGATGCTTCGTCGAATAGCTCCCCGAAGTAACCCCAAGTATAAAATGCGTCCCACACACTCCGTCAATCTTGCACAATATCTTTGAGTCCTTCTAATCGGACGCCAAAATCAACAAAAAATGGAAGTCGCCCGAAGCGAGGTCAAGTTGGACGAAGTAAGACGATGTGCCTCCACACACTCGTATTCGCCTACCCTCCATCAACTTCGCGAGTCGTGTAGTGGAGTCTTAAGGCGCTGAATACGCCTAAAATGGTTTTGTTTAACATTTTTTAGCAACATCCGTTCGACATAAATCATGGTGAAAAAAAATATATTATTTTTGAAGATATTTCTGATCATTTGCCCGTCTTCAAAACACAATTTTATTTACTATGTTCGATAAAAATAAATGCCGAAGATACGGTAACAATAAATTTAACAAAAAAATGTCTATCAGAATTCTTAGTATTGTAATAATAATTCGCCGATATGCTCATTATAGTGTATTTAATTAAAAGCCCGTTTTATATTTTCAAATAACTTACTAGATTTTCAATAATAAAATTATTTTTTATTTATGGCTGAAATCAAACAGAGCGTTGCAAGCATAGAGTTTTGTTCTCTGTCACTCGTACTCATTCGAGCAGAGCCCGCGGGGGCCTGTTGCTGTACGAACGTGTGTCGCTTTTGTTGCACTGACGTTATTACTTATTTACGATTTATTGTGTGAATAAACAATCAGTGTATAAATATGGCTAACAAGAAAAAACACAATATTATGATGGAAATTATAAAGTAAGTATTTACTTTTGTAGATTATTATTATTATCAATAAATCCGTAATTTTGAGGAATCCATTTATGTTTCCAATGGTCTAGCGGTCTCTTGCGATTAGAAAGTAATTGTACTTTGGTACTAAAAGTAGAATGTTCCCGGTTCAAACCCCCGCCCTTTCTACTATTTTTAAGCTTTTTGTTAATTTTTCTTCTTTGTGTTTTTGTAATTATTATATTATGTAAAAATGTTTCAGTGATTAATACTTTATTTAATTTTAATATACGAATATTATCAAAAGTAATAGTTACTGAAACATTTTTACAGCAAGAAATACTTCAAAAAGTAAAATAATAATTACGAAAACATTTCAAAAAAGAAAAATGAACAAAAAGCGGAAAAAAAAGTAGAGACGGCGGGGGTTTGAACCGGGAGCATTGTAAACTCAGTACTAAAGTATAATTCATTTACTTTTTAACCGGACGAGACCGCTAGACCATTGGAAACATTAATGAATTCCTTAAAATTACGGATGTATTGATAATAATAATAATGTACAAAAGTAAATACTTTATAATTTCCATCATGTGTTTTTTCTTGTTAGCCATATTTGTACACTTGATTGTTTATTCACACAATTTATTGTTTATAAGAAATCGAAAAAATAAATCAACTTCTAGTAAGAGGTAGTGTCACACTGCATGCTTGCATGCCGTCGGATTGGACCGGCACGATCTTTCGCTTATACGAAGCTGGAATGAAATGACAGCTGTGCTGTCGCGTTTCGTGCGGTGGCCCATTGAGGGAGGAATACATTTGTACCTATAATCTCTATCGGATGTGTCTATGGGCGTCGGTAGTAATGAAAAAGGCTCTGACTGCTCGTTTGTCCTCCTATACCATAAAAATAAACTTTCAGCTAGAACTTATTGCACTATGCAACCTCTCGCTATACGTATAGATAAATATCCATGACCTAGGCGGGATTCGAACCCACGACTCCAAGCGCAATAAGCTCCGCTTATTCGATCTCTGTAGTCTGTACTTACTAAATTACATAAATTACGCGCGTTACCAGTTAATACTTAGCGCGCGCTCGGCAGCCGTGTGCCGCGGCGCGGGGCGCGGGGCGCCTCGCACCCCGGCTGTTTCACCCCCTCGAGATAGACATTCTTTACTATACACCTCACCTTAAGGCTCAATTCACACCAAAGGTGCGGCGAAGCGCAGCGAAACGGAGCGCACTTTCAGTGTCATATAAATTTAAACTTTATTTTCATTACTGTAGTACTTATTGTCGAATTCTCGCGACTTCCGCGCGGATTCCAGCGAAGACTCGCGCAGTCGCGGGAATCCACGCGGCTCGTTCGAGTTTCTCATGCGATAATAAGTATTATAGTAATTATTATAAAGTTGAAATTCATATGACACATAAACTGCGCTTCGCTTCGCTGCGCTTCGCCGCGCTTTTGGTCCTAACACCAACTCAACAAGCGGTTGCGATGAATTGGGCCGGCGCGAGTTTTAAAATATTATTACACAAATACATATATTATGTACCTATACATCATATGTTATATAATATACATCTATGACCTAGACAGGATTCGAATCCGTGTCCACAGGCATATAGTTATGGCTAGCGGAATTACTAACCGTTCTAACGCACGAAACGATGTCACTTTTCACACAAATTACTCTTTCACACAAAAACTACTGAACGGATTTTCATGAAACTTTACAGTAATATAGCTTTCATATCAGAATAACATAATAAGTTAAAATTTATAGGGATTTTTTATAATTTGTTTATAATATAACGATAACTGTCAAGTAAGTCGGAAAAAAGTCAGCCCCCTGAGAGCAATATTGGCGTGCGCTGCCCTAATCGTTGGAGTTACACAAAGATAATTACTGTGGGATTATTTATCTTAAATAGTTCTAAATAAAAGTCCGCGACAGCATATATCTATCTTTTATGTGTAAGTCACTATGACCAAAATAGTGAAGCAAACATTCAATTAAATTGGATATTTTTTAACGATGCACATTTTAGAAAATTTATCGAACTCTTATGAAAATGGATACATCTGTCACTTTACGTATTGAATGTAAATAAACTTTGTCTTTTCCACTAAGTAATTTGGACGAATAGATTATAAGTTATTATCACGATAAGATTGACTTAAACGCAATATCTAAAGCGTCTAAAATGCGCGGCGATAAATTCGATTCTCAAAGCGATTTATTGTTTTATACAATACGTATATATTTAATATAATAAATATTTCAGTATAATATTAGATTATGTATAATAATAACAACACCATTTTTTAATCCACGCGAGAGAAGCCGCGGGCGGAAGCTAGTACATAAATAATTGTTTATAAAGTTGACAACAATATGTCATATGATATTTAGTTTTTAATTACAAAAAAGTTTCACTTAGATTCAATATCGATCTTCGCGGGTCCACTAGTAGATATAATTATGAATTATATAATAAATTATAAATACATTTTAAACTTTCAATCGATTTTTTCTATTCAAGTAGCAGATTCTTGACCGCTGTATCCTTACATATATTATGCGACTTTGTTCGTTTCCTGTAAACAGAAATTTACGGCAAGTAAAGCAAGATACTTTAGTTTACTTGCTGTCTTGAAGATGACGAAATTATTGGGACAATACTCAGACACTCATAGGCAATATTAATATCAATGTTGTTACTTACATTTTTTTGTGTTCTTGTTTTAGTAGTCAGTTGTTTTTACAGAGATAAGTACATGAGTATTAAGTAGGGAAGTTGTAATCTCTAAAAATTGCCTTTGGACAAAAAGATTGAGTATCTACTCTCTGTCTTAGTGATAAGTACTTGAAATACATAAATAAAAGCATATATTTGGGTCTCCATATCAAAATCCTAGGAACAACATCTGCTTTTCTCTCATAAAGGCCTAATTTTAGTTTATTTTAGAGATTTTCATTGGATAGCCATTTAGGTTTATTGTACATCAAATGTATGGAGCAGTAAGGACAAAAGCATACATCTATCTATATAACATGGGTCTAGATCACGACCAAATATTTGTAAAAAGTTCAAAATATTAAAATACTTGTGTCGCCTTATGTAAAGTGCGTGGAAATAAGGCGGCCTTGCGTTTATGTTAATGTAACGAATATTTGACACACTTTATATTATAAATGTTACCCAATTTGTAATAAATTTGTATGAAAGAACAATGACAAAGTCTTATCCCATCACAATATCTGTGCTACTACTAATAAAAATGAAAATGTTTTTCTTCACAATAGAATTGTACAAATCACAGATTTTTTAAAGTTTGCGTTCAAAAGTTATTTCAGTTTATAATTTACAAATAAACTATTGGTGTATGTATATATTATTTATTTAAATATATGTAAGAGGTAGTGCCACGCTGCATGCTTGCATGCAGCCGAATTGGGCCGGCACGACCGGGGAGGTACCTCTCGCTTACATGAGACCGGCGTGAAGTGACAGCTGTGCTGTCGCGTTTCGTGCGGTGTGTAAGTAGCCGGTGGCCCATGGAGGTGAGAGGAGAAAGGGGGGCAGCGCATCTGTATAGTCTCTATGCAGATGTCTATGGGCGTCGGTAGTCATGAAACTGGCTACAACTGCTCGTTTGCCCCCTTATACCATAAAAAAAAAAAAAAAAAATTAAATCTAAATGTATTCCTGTTGTTGTTCCGTGTTGACGCAGCAACAAAAAAAAAACAACAACACAACAAAAGAGAAGCTCAAAGCTACCACAGTAACTTAGAGAACGTCTATTATGCTATGTAAGGTTAAGCGTTGGCGTTGACTAGAGGTACCTAAGGATGCCAGAGATTAACGAATGATATGATGCCATCGTTTTGCCCAGTTCTTCGCAGTGTTGTTTGGTAATAACTTGTGATGAACAGTACAAACGACAACACTTTACCACCAATCACTTTGGACATTGTTTTTCATCAGAACATGAGTCGAGCCAACACGATAATCGCTTGCTTTCCTCAAAAACGTTTTAATTTTCATCACAAGTGACAACGTGTTGCGCTTGTTGGTTCTTTGCATATTGCAGTTTTTATACTGGATAGGCTTGCGTTTGGCCAATGTCTCACCTGGTGGAAAGTGTAGACTTGGCCGACGATGGAGCACGCTTGCCTAGAAGGTTCATTCATTCACCCTCGATTTAAGGATTTACAGGTTGTAGGTGTGAGGGAATACAGATGCTGGTAGGGTTGGCTTTTGTTCGGTTTTTAAGGAGCTAGAAAGCTTTTTCACTTTGTCAGTTTCATCCAAATGGAAGATCCATTTCGGTGAAATTGGCAAAGTGAAAAGCTTCTTGTCGTAACGATAATAATTACTGTGGTATATAGTGTCATTAAATTCTAGAATCGCCTCTTATTTGTTTTGTGAACTGCGATTGTGACAACTTCAAAGTTCCTTCATCAGATCAAAATTCTCTAGCCTGAAGTCTTCAAATCGTATATCTTCTATACCGCAGCTGAATGCAATTAACAACCACTTATGAACCATTAAAAAATTGATTAATTTAAAAAATATACTTCAAAAAGTACCTATAAAATAAATTTCTTTTATAAATTTTTAATGGCAACGGTTAAGGTTGTGATATATTATTTTTATGCATGTAATAGTTGAGAGGTCTTTATGTCTCACAATTTCGAAACGAAGAGAAGTCCAATACCGCTTTATCTGATTGCTATGATTTTTTGTCGGGCAGCTTGGGGTCGAAAGGGGTTCTCATCCAAGCTGCCCGACCTAGTAGCTGTACTCCGGGTACCGATATGAGGGAGATTATCTATACTCTATACTATATAATAAATCTGTAGAAGGGTCAATTCTGTACATTGAAAATATTGAAAAAATAAATAGCAGGGGGTGTTACTGGATCGATACCAAACCCAAATATGCGATTAAAAAATTTTTTGTCTGTCTGTCTGTCTGTATGTTCAAGCATCACGTGAAAACTAACGGTTCGATTTCGATGAAACTAGGTATAATTATACCTTATGATCCTGGGCATAAAATGGGATACTTTTTATCCTGGAAAAATGCGTAGAAAAAAAATAAATCCTATCTATACTATATAATAAATCTGTAGAAGGGTCAATTCTGTACATTGAAAATATTGAAAAAATAAATAGCAGGGGGTGTTACTGGATCGATACCAAACCCATATATGCGATTAAAAAAATTTTTGTCTGTCTGTCTGTCTGTATGTTCAGGCATCACGTGAAAACTAACGGTTCGATTTCGATGAAACTTGGTATAATTATACCTTATTATCCTGGGCATAAAATGGGATACATTTTATCCTGGAAAAATACGTAGAAAAAAATAAATCCATCCATGCGAAGACCGACATCCGCGCGGACGGAGTCGCGGGCGGAAGCTAGTAATAACTAATTTAACTATTATTATAATGTTCAAACGGACCGACAGCTCCCTCTCCTCGCGACTCTGAAATCAAGGGTAGCTCGCGCGCGATAACTAAAATGGCCTTTGCGATGACGTAATCTTTTTCTCCTGGAGAAAATAACTATCGGGATCGTTATTAGAAGTTTTGCATCATCGCCATTGTCCAAAATTTCCAAAATTTGAACTACTTCTTAGAAGGGAAAAGTTCTAAGCTGCTCAAAATACAGTAGTAGTACCTACAGCCGTTGACGAGTTTGTAACTTTCTGTACTTCTTCAGGGGCATCACAAAATTATCACTGCGCAGGCAGGGAAGCATTGCTTACATAGGTGCATATTTTTATTAACATTTTACATTACTTTGATAACCAAAGGCAACTTGTTGAATAAGTAGATATGTATCTACTTGCGTCAGTTTGTTAAAAGCTACTGAAACAAATTATATCTCGAGCTCACTGAATTTCAATCACATAATTGTAAATTCTCTCACGGAATGTTGATTACAATCCAATAAGAGTATTCCACAAATGGATGGCTACATTTCTGTTGCAACCGCTAATAATTTAACACTAAATGAAGGTATCATTGTATACTTACTTTAAAAATAATATCCCTATGTCTATTGAGGAACCAGACCTCACAGAGGCCAATTGCTTAATCTTAAAAGATAGTCTTATAACAGTAATTATTGCCATATACCGGCCAGCCGGGTATAGGAATCACAGTAACTTTATAAATTCGCTTAGCAGACTTTTAGATAAAATAAGCAACTTCAAAAATATTATTTTAATTGGCGACATTAATATAAATATTATAGGTAGAAGTCAAAGTGACCCTTATACTGGCGATTACCTTAATCTTTTAGCGAGCTACAATATACATCCTGCCCATACCTTCACTACACACGGACGCACCTGTTTGGATCACGCCATGATTAAGACGTCTAACCAGGCAGTCTGTTGTGTTCTGCCATCAACTATCACAGATCATTTTAGCGTAGCGATGCGCATCCCAGTTTCATGTCCTGTGGCTGTCTTAAATAAAAAGTCTTTTTTACTCAATAATGGTGGTCTATTAATTAGCTTAAATAACATAGACTTCGCAAACTTCTATAAAATAAAAGATGTTAATCAATCAGCTACTTTTTTAGTTAATTCTATAAGTGATGCTATTAAAAATAATATGAAAATTCGAAATAGTAGCAATCGAAAAGTGATATACAAGCCATGGATCATGGTCTACTAAAATGCATGCGTACTAGAGATAAGTTGCACAGGAAATGCATGAACAACCCTACAGACGAGACTTATCTTAATCTATAAAAGATACAGAAATTTTTGCTATTCCCTCCTTAAAAAAACTAAATACGCCTATTATAAAGAAGAAATTCGTGGAGCCGGTACAAATAAAAAAAAGCCTCAGGAACATTATCAAGAGTGCGACACATTTTAAGAAGGCAAGTTCAGGGTCTTCATCTCTAATCATAACTTCTCC
>LUGF01050837.1:42533-56162 GCA_001625245.1 Calycopis cecrops | reverse complement strand
TTACGTAGTACAATAGGCTATACACGTGCTTTGCAAATATCCGTTTCTTTGAGCAGCAATGTGTAGGTACGTGTTGCGAGGTGTCTTGCGGTTTTAAAACATCGTTCTGTGCAACGATTTGCCCCATACCCAATTTCGACAACAGCAACCAATATCAAGAGACTACTCGACCGCGAAGGAGAGATTCGTATTGTCATAAATTGTAATTAATTTATGGATGATATCGGGTAACTAGCAGAGGAACCATGAAATCTTGAGAAACAAAACGTACACTTAAGATAAAAATCATATATCTAGATATAGAGGAGATAGAGAGAGACATAGGATATAGTACAGATATAAAAATATACAATAATCATTTAGGTTCCACTAATAACAAACACATTTAAAAATATTACTTGCTCAATGATCAGACTAAGCTTAATATAAAAGAAAAACAGTATGTACCTAAATAAAAATCGTGCATCTTTAAAAAGTAGTGATATTTCACCCGTGTAAGAAACTAATTTAACATGCAATAAGTCGAGATTTTCACAATTATCATTAAACAGTGCTGTGTGCACGACAAATATTTTTTTTAATGCATATAAGATGCACAACAAAAGAGCTTTTTTACGTTTGCGTTCATTCGAGAAATTATGTACATACTTGACTGGGGCGAGAGGTCCAGGCGACGAACACGTTGACCTTTACATACTTTATATACTTACTCATTTTTTAAACAAAAAATACGAGCTGCATCTTGACATTTGAAAGAAACGAACGTGAGTTCAACAGAGTAATTTTGTGCAAGGGAAGCTTCCCGTTCTGACACAACCGGTTTTTAATCTGTTGCACAGATGGTGGAATAGGTACATAAATTATTATATTATGGTCGAAAAACTGGAACGAGTACCAGACACGTCGTCATGTATATCATGATTCATCACGAGGGTTATCTTGAGTACCTGGGCAGTCTGTGCTTGTATTTCTATACAGCATGGACACTGTTTTTCTGTTCGTCTCGCTTTTCGTTAAATGGCATTAATTAACATTAAACTGTAACTGTTTAAATATTAATTTAGCCATATTCTTACAAATTTGTTAAAACGGAAGTAAGTAATTGTAATTCATATACAATGTTACTTTTTGGTCACTATACAAATTTTCAGGTTTGGTTCAGAATACATTCGATTTACGAAATAAAAAAAAACCGGCCAAGTGCGAGTCTGACTCGCACACCGAGGGTTCCGTAATCCAAACGTAATGCATGGTTTTCAATTATTGTAACTTTACGCCTGCCGTTTAATTTGACAAACGTATATAAGCGGTTGCTCACACACATTTGTAGGCAACGAATTACAGTTATAAGTTGATAATGATTTTTCCAATGATCTACATATAATTTACTAGTTTTCCGATTTATTCTTATATATTGTGCTATAAGTTCTTACTTCTTGCCAAATTTCACAACTCTAGGTCAACGGGAAGTACCCGATAATTTTTTGGTTTTCGACAAAGTACGTTTTCATACAAAATTTGTGCATAATTAGCTATAACTTTTTATTGAAGAGTAATTTTTTCAAGGCATCAAGACGTAACTGACCTCTGAATTTCAGCTTAATCCCTTCACGCGTTTTAGAGAAAAAGGTCTTGACAGACGTACAGACAGACGGACAACAAAGCGATCCTATAAGGGTACCGTTTTTTCTCTTTGAGATACGGAACCCTAAAAATAAAGAATAATTAGATACAAATTACTTACTTACTTTACTACTACTACTACTTTGTCCCATACTTTGTCCCATGTTTTAACATGTTTCTTGGTCACTATGTGGCGAACGACGATCGATGTATTCTTAAGGACTATTTCAAATCGATTATTATTTAACAAGGACGATAAAATTTAAAACACACCCTTGGGATGATGTCTACTTCCTTATTTTTTGAAATTTGGCCGGTGACCAAAAAGTAACCCTGTATAAGTCGGAGGGAAAGGTGTTGAGACTTGAGAGATACATTTTTGTACTAGCATAGTTCAAGAAATAAAGTTATATTAATTTACCTACAAAGTTGTATTTATCGACAATCCAATATCCACATAATCATCATGGACCCTGGGCAGGCACATACACTTACAAACTTGTTAATCTGCGCTGTTGGAATAGTTTATTTTTTTCTTTGCTTAAAATTCCCAAGTGGAACTTTACAAACTTTGATGAAATTGTGTTTTTTTTCGCTTTTATCTATTGCAGACGAAATGGACAATTCCATTATTTTTTCAATGTTTTCAGACAAAGATGATCGACAACGAGAGCGGTGCTGCGATCGCCTGGCGCCTGCTGGCGACGCTGGAAGGTGCTTCGGTACTGCTGGTATCAACCGCACTGCTGCTGTACACTGCTAGGACGAGATCGATTAAGAATCGAGTGCATCGTGAAGTAAAAAGTGTCATAGTAAGTATCCTACGAACATTATATAACCATATTATTATTATTATTAATGTTAATGTGAGTTGGCTTGTTACGCTCTCACGCCAAAACTACTCAACCGATCACCATGAAACTTTGTACACATATTTTTAGAGGTTCTCCTCTAAAAATATGTGTACAGTTAAAAATATATTGTGACAGATATTGAAATTCTATTCGAATGTAAGCAGCAGTTCTATTTGAATGTAAATATGATAATATAAATGAACATTCATTTATAAGTATTTATTGAAGGGCTTTAACGCTAGAGAAGGCGCTGGGCTTATTATTATAGTAGTATTATTACTAATAATATATAATATTTTTATTTGTCTCTATGATATAATGGCTTGGTGTTCCTATTTTCTTAATAACTAATTTTACTTTAGCTTATTTATGATTCCCTGCATCGTGCTTCTTAGTTACTTTCTCGTAAATTACACTGCCCAGGTTAACCATTAATTTTCGCGACTGAAATATTTTTGTCTTTCCAGTGTCATCTTTCCCAAATATCATTTAAATCCGCTGAGTAAGATGTTTTTTTTAACACCACATAAATTTTATTAAATAGGAATGTTGATTTTTTTATAGTACAAGGGGCAAACGAGCAGTCGGGTCACCGACATGAAGATGATTTCAGACGCCCACAGACATCTGCAACACCAGGGGTTTTGTAGTTGTTGTCGTTGCCAACCTTTATTTTTTTTTTAATTAAAGGATTTTATTAAATGATTCAAATATTTAATACTTACATTGGTAAAAACTTATCTAGCGAGGCTAGGCTATCTGGTATGATAGAACAAATTTATATTTAGGTAAGGAAGTATTATTTATTTTTTAACTGTACTAATGATAGATAATCGAATTGAAATCAATGTAAAAAAAACACTTAATTAAACAGTATATTTTTTTATTTCAGATCAGTAACACCACTAACAGACTGGGGCAGCTCCTGAAACAAAGGTTAGAGGCACGAAAGTGCACGGTGCTCGCCACGCTCACAGACGGAGCGACAATCGAAGCGACTTGCGCAGCGGGTAAAGTTGATGCGCTAATTATTGTAGGAGGCGATACAAGAAATGGTTTGGATGGAATATCGCAACTAGTTACAGAAGACGTAAACGGTAATATAAATGTAAGATAATAAACTTATAAATAAATATGAAGTTCCTCTGTAACAATTTATTGTGTAAGCGTATTAAATGATATCGTATAATATCTAATTTTCGCAATCAGTATACCTAATTATTTATTATTGAAGTTGGCCTTCAACAAATCATGGTTTGCATTATGCATTAAACAATATTTACTATATTTTTCAATAAGAAAACTTATACGTTATTTTTTTAACAAAGGTTGTATAATCTCACACGCAAACACTAATGATAGAACACTGCATGAAATTAATATTTGGGTTTTATAGAAACAGATGTGCACACTGCGACTTAGTTTAATGATACAAGATAACAACTTTATTTATATTCTATAATTTGATTTAAAATTAAATTTTATATCTTAGTGTTTCTGATATCTGTAGTATCTCACACAAGACATACTTTATCTACTGTTTTATTTGTTCAGTTATTAGAAACTCTGTCACGTCGAGTTAGACACGGTGGCTGCATCGTGTGGACCTGCCTGGGAGCCACCACTGACTCTTACAGCGACGCAGCGCACGCCTTTGATTCGGTCCTGCAAGCCAGCTTACAGCATGTATCTAAAATGTAAATATGTATTGTTATTACTGACAAACACAACAAGAACATCTGCAGCGAAATTAGATAATACATTAAGTAACTTGGTAAATCTTATATTATTTTCTTGACTTTTTTATAGCATAAGGGGTCAAAGAGCAATCGGAGCCATTTGCATGACTACCGACGTCCATAGACATAGACATAGCATAGAGGCTATACAGATGCGTTGCCCCCCTTCCTCCTCCACCTACCATAGGCCACCAGCTACTTACACGCCGTACGAAACGCGACAGCACAGCTATCACTTTACGCCGGCCGGCCGGAAGTATAGCACTATCTCTTACTAGGGTACTTGACTTGACTAGTAGGTAATTGTCATTATATTACAGTTTGAGTGAGTTGTATTGTATAAAGCTATCCTACTAGTCCTACTAATATTATAAAGGCTAAAGTTTGTAAGAATGTTTGTTACTCTTTCACACAATAACTACTAAACGGATTTTCATGAAACTTTACAGTAATATAGCTTTCATATCAGAATAACATAATAAGTTAAAAAATATAGGGATTTTTGAAGTCCGAAATTCACGCGGGCGAAGCCGCGGGCGGAAGCTAGTATTATAAATGCAAAAGTTTGTAAGGATGTTTGTTACTCTTTCACACAAAAACTGCTGAACGGTTTTTCATGAAATTTTACAGTAATATAGATCTCATATCAGAATAACATAATAAGTAAAAATTTTGAATCATTTTTGGAGTCCGAAATCCACGCGGGCGAAGCCGCGGGCGGAAGCTAGAAGTATATAAATAAATAAATATTATGTGGCTAATTTTGAATATTATTAATCTTAAAACAAATCATATTCAAGTGAAGTATACATGATAGTTCAACAAATTGAAATGTTATTTTTAGTTAAGGAAGGGCCTTGCCAGCCGAGAAATTAAAAAAGAAAGCGAAAGCTTTCATACTGAATGGCACAATCACAAAGGAAAATGTTTTTAATTTCAGATCACGTTGCGAATCCATGTGGATAGGCCGTTGTGCGGAGGCGGAGACAGCCGCAGACAAAGTAATCGCTACGCTTATGCCCTGTGACCGCGCCGGAAATGGTTACTTGGGCACTTTTAGGTAAGGAGATAAGCCCTTAATAATTAAAGACCACCGACATTAATTAAGTACAATGTACATAGAAGAGTAAGGTAGTGCCACCCTGTATGCAGCCGAATTGTGCCTGTACAACTGGACAGGTACATCTCGACTAGACGATACCGGCGTAAAGTGGCAGCTATGCAGTCGCATTTCATGCGGTATGTAAGTAGCCGGTGCTAATGGAGGGAGAAGGAGGAAGAAGGGCAACGCAACAACGAATTATCTCTATGGGGGTGGCTATGGACGACTGTGTTCATAATAATGGCTCCATCAGTTCGTTTGTCTCCTATTAAAAAAAGACTACGATTAAGGACAAATACAGGGTTATTTTTTGGTCACCGGCCAAATTTTAAAATAAGGAAGTAAATATTATTTCAAGGATGTGTTATAAATTTTATCGTCTAATTGTAATATTTTGTTTAATCCAAATCAATTTGAAATGGTCCTTAAAAATACAGCGATCGTGGTTTATACGCGAAATGTATTGACTTCAAGGTCAGTGACGCCAGCCGAGCGACACTCGCAAGTCATATGCCACGCGGTGATCAATAAATATGTTTATCTACACTAATGTTGTAACATTTTACTTATGTTTCCAATACTTGACTTATAATGACTACTGTTATAGCTCAGACAACAAAAAACTCAATTTAAGCAATTTGACATGAACCAAACTCGAAAATTTGGCCGGTGACCAAAAAATAACCATGTATAGTTCGACGCTTCTTTGGTTCGGATCTTTATGTATAGTAGGTAATATGAGACGTTTCATTTTTCGATAACTATCTTTCTTCATAGATCTTTCGCTAAAAAATGTCGATTTTGGGCTTTGGCATACGGCATCATTCACTTTTATGCGAATTTTGTTCACTTGAATTCGTACAATATATTAAATATGATAGATTTTAAATAAAATGAAATGAAAATAAAATAGAATTTGACTAATCATACGTAGTGTCAGAAATAGATATTTACTTATCTTAAAATATTTGCATGATTACAGAAATATGGCGAAGAATGTAAGCAGATATCTTGACCGCTGCTGGAAAGTGATCACACTACAGACATCATGACACCAATGTAGAATAATAAATTAATTTAAGTTTTGTAAATATTATTGTAGTAAACGCCTGTACTGCTTTTTGTGTTTTTTATATCAATTTTTATATCAAGAATCCATCCCTATCCCCATAAAATAATAGAAATAACAACAAAAAAATTACTATTTTTTTAATTTTGAACCTACTTTATAACGTCATCCTAGTAAGATTTCATTACTAACAGCTGCGCAGGCCATATCTATATATATAAAACTCAAACGTGACATAGCCAGCTATCAACGCACAGCGGATCAACCTGAAATTTGGCATCCAGGTAGATGTTACGACGTAGGCATCCGCTAAAAAAGGATTTTTAGAAATTCAACCCCTAAGGGGGTGAAATGGGGTATTGAAGTTTATATGGGTTTCTTAGAAAATGAACGCGGGCGAAACCGCGGGGCACAGCTAGTTATAGTACAGAAGCGTGTGCACAGAAATTACTCTTCTGTCTATTCCCTTATTCCCCTTTAATATGACCTACATAACCCACAGTCAGATATTTTTATCTACGTAGGTTCGTGCATGCTGTCCAAGTTATTTAAGACCCTGACAAATAAAAGAATTAGAAACCTCATAGAAGCTCATAATCAAACTTATGGGCATATTATATTAGGCAAAAGGGATGAAATGTCAGTTGACATGCAAACAATAAGGGAACTAACCAGACGAGTGTCCGAAGTGTTGCTAAAATACTGACATACCTACGCCCTTTTTATATCACCTACTGAAGAGTCTACAGAGTAATTTAATAGGCCAAGTGCGAGTCGGACTCGCACACCGAGGGTTCCGTCCCAACGAAAGGTATAGGTGTCTGCGACATTTTTTGCCAAAATATAAATAAAAAAAAGGCTGTGACATACTGACAGACGAACGGGCGGACTGACGGACCGACAGATACACATGACGAATCTATAAGGGTTCCGTTTTTTGCCATTTGGCTACGGAACCCTATAAAGGGTTCCAAGGTTTTTGTATTGCCCAAACGGGATCTGAGATTAATGAAACCGCAGATCGTAATTTCATCTAATGCAGATTCATTTTGAGAGAAATAGAGAAGTTCTATGGAACTACTTTTATTCAACTGTACCTTTTCATAAAGTACTTTCTTCGCCTCCTACAGCAAATATCTCTCCGTTTTCTTTTAGTCCACTATATGTTTGCGGAGTTAAAAAGACTATTATTACCGTCTCCTAAGCCGTCTCCTCAAAAGATGCATTGGCCTTGATATGATACGCCACTCGCCCGAAAAAATAGAGTAAAATCTATCGACTTGACTAAATTATTTACCAACTCCACCAAATTTTTGGTTCATACCTTGTTTTTTGTTAACGCAGGGGAATACATTAACGTATGATACCTGAGAGCCCCGGTGATCTATGTCGGACTCGATACTTGGGAGTTGAAATTGCAATACCGCTATAATAGGAAGGTCCCGGTTCTACAGACAACAGGACCCCTCCAGCGACTGGCTGGCCTCAGTGAAAAGGCCAGATTTCTCTTCCTTGGGGACTGTCCGGCTGCCTGTAAACAGTCCTTACTACAAAATTGGAATCATGCAATGGGGTCAGGTTCCCATCCTGACGGCGGATCCCTGGATCCAGTACTAAAAAGGAGCACGCCACCAATTTGTCCGAATCGGACCCGCCTTTCTCAATCCACGCCGCCGTCTGCTGGTTCAGAAGGACAGATGGAGAAACCCCAAGATAGCTGCTCTTAGTCTAGTCTACCCCTCCAAGAAAGTTTGTTATGGGTAGCCTTGTCCGGCATAGCCTTGGGGATCACAAAGACACGCAAGCCCCCCCCACCACGACCAGGTGGCAGCATGCTCGGGGGGGTTACCTACTTCGACGACCACGCTAGCACAGTGCTAAAGGCTCATAAGCGGAGCATGTTGCACCTGGGGTCGCGGCTTCGAATCCCACCTTGGTCGTGCATGTCTATGTATTATAAGTATTTCTTTAATAAAAAAAATCTAAATTTATAAAACATAGATATTAGTCTACGTTCTCTACGTTCTCTAAGAGCCTGTCCACAATAGACACTAGTTTAGACAGGTGTACTCGGTCCAGGTAGTGCACTTTGTGCTCAAGCTCCTGCTTGTATGATCATAATCATAATAATATAACACTAGAAGTAGCCTACTACATCTTACCTTTGTTTTTTGTTTTATTACTTGTACTCAGTAGAGTAGCCAAAAAAAGCGAAAAAAAAATACCTATCTACATTGTGCCATAACATAAAACCACTCTGGCAGTTCCGTTTAGGTCCTCGATGACTTTTTACTGTTTGTGCGTTTTACAGTTCGACCCACACTTCGATTATAGAAATACGAAATGATGACTACCGGGCGTATATTATACTGCATTTGCATGGTCGTTGGGTCACAATCTAGATCTAGGTATAGAAATATTACGAACAATTTTGTTCTTTGCAGAGGCGAAACACGACATAATTGCTTACCTATATAGTTTAGTCTAGGAAACCACTGAGTTGAGTTAGTGTCAGGACGTCATATTATTAAATTATAAATCACGAAATTGTTTTCGTAGGTATCAGTAAAGGAGTTATTTTTTTTTCAAGAATGCATGTTTAATTAGTATTAATATTTTACTTTGCGGCTTATTATTTTCAAACCTATATTTTTAAATATCAAAAAATAATAGAATATCTGAAAGAAAATTCATGCTCATTATGTTTGTATCCACATCACAGCAAACTGTATCCACATTTTTATGTTAAAACTATTGCCAGTTTTAATAATTATTAATTGGTAATACTAAGGTGGTATGTCAGACGTGTACACTAAAATAAATACACATTCTTTTTATTTGTAATGTTTTCAGAACATTGAGTTATTTTTTATCATAAAGCAGCGATTATGTTAAATTCCTGTTTTATTTTGTTCCACAAAAAGCCAGCCACAAAATGGAAGAGGTACGGTATAAGGTTAGAATATTGTTGTGTCATAAAAAGACAAGCAATTGCACGTTGATTTTGCAATTATTTTGATTACAGGAATCTATGGAAAACGATTTAGAAGAGCGTATGTACGCTGCACTGCATTATGTAGATAATACTCAGCCAGAAACAATACACCAAAAAGAAACAACAACCAATTTTGATGATGCACAACAAAGCACTCTCCGTAGATACTGGCGTACAAACGAAAATGTTACACCTTACAGCAAAGTCAACACCCCTACTAACAAAATTAATACACACTCCAATAAAGTAAAGCAAAATAAGAAGGATATGGAAAACCCTGCATCAAAAAGTAACGAAAATCCTTCATCAAAGTCGGGCCCTGAATTGAGTCTGTTTCAACAACCAGTACCTCAAAATGTGAAAAAAACAATAGAAATATTGGAAACTGAAAGCAAAAGCTGTGTTGTCGAATTAGAATCGAGCGATGAAGATGAGGTTGTGGAAGTGGCATTACCGCCAAAACCTACTATTACTATAGACAGCTCAGATGATGAGCATAACCAGGTTTCTAACAAGTCTACTAAAGAAAATGAATCCTTAGAAGTTAAGCCAGCACAGGACAGAACATCTAGCCCCGTGCCATCTACTGTATCCTCTATTTCTGATGATTTTATACGTAGTGATTGTATAGCGTTGAATATATCTTCGCAAAATCCGAACGACTCAACGTTAGATTACAGCGCTCTTGGTTCCGACATTGAACAGACTCCATCTAAGAAAAGAAAAAAGAGAAAAAGTAAAGACACAACATCCACACCAATATCAAAAGCAGTTGAAGCTGATGAATGTTTTGCAACACCAAAGAGTAAGGCAAAAAATAAGAAACAGAGAAAGTCATACCAAGTTTCGGACATCAGCATTCCAAGTGCTGACGTCTATGATTCAGACAGCAATCAGTCTACAGTTGACTTAAATAGAAGTGGTAATTATAAAGTCACAGATAAAAGTCTTCCTAACACTGATGTGTATGAATCAGATTCTAATCAATCAGAAAGCATCAGAGGGAGTCCAAATAAACTTACAGAAACTTTGGCAACTGATGTTGATAGTACAGAACATATGTCTGATGAGGAAATTCACGTATCTACTAACCAGGTAAAAATACCTGAACCGGAAAGGCCAAAGGACATTGTGGACCTGACAGAAAATGAAGCCATTCATGAAAGCATAGTGATGGCAAACGTTACAGGCTTTTCAACCCCGCAAAATAAAATTGAGGAAATTTTGACAACAAATCAGTGTCCTTCAAAATGTGGTTCAACCAAAATCCCAGCAATCCTTTATGAAGACCTGGATTTTGACAATTTAAAGGGAAATAAAGTTAGTAAAAAACGCAAATACTCCCTCACAGCTCTCCGAGCTGAGATGGAAAAGTTTTACAATGAAAGCTGGGGTGGTGAAAACTTCAATCATCGTGAAATACAGAAAAACATGTCTAGTAAGTCAATCTTTATAAATGTTAACTTCTTTTTTCAAGTGTAAAACGGTCCAAAATCCCTTGTTATGCCAGCCCAATTGGACTTAATGCAGCATGGCACTACCTTTTTCCAAAAATGTATTACATAATAAATTATCGTTTTTTACCTCCCCAGGGAAATAGTTGCCACAATTGACACAATCTTTATTACATGCATTGTAGTGGAGATTTTTAGAGAGATGATGAAATAACTAAGTTAATTGAGATAAGATGAAATAACTGAGTTAATTGAACTTTTGTTTTTAAGTTAATTGAAACTTTCCATAATATTCAGATTATAGAAAATAAATTTTCAGTGATACTAATGCTGTGTAATTTTTGGTTTCATCTTCATCATCAGCCAGAAGACTTCCACTTTTGGACATAAGACTTTTTATAGACATTTTTTGTTTACCATAATAAAATTATAAAAATTTCATTCCAATTTCAAATAATTTGAATCTATGTAGATTAAAGAAGTCCTACTTTAACATTATTTATAATTTATTTTAGGAGATAAGAGCCTGTGGGTTATAGATCCAAAAGATAGGATGCCACCATTAACTAGAAGGAAAACAACGTAAGTAACAAAAAAATTTTCTTTACAATACAAAAATTTAGTTTTTAAATTGTTTCAATGATCCAAACTTATGAACCAGTGATTTGTTCTTTTATTTATTAAGTAATTCTGATTTCTATAACATAGTCCGGTCCGTCCTGTAAATCAGAACAATTTCCAAACCTTAGACAAAATAAGCCTACATTGATTTTTGATATTTGTTATGTGCATTATCTTCTAATATATAAATGTTGTAGCACAGTAATTGTGGTTGAACTCCTCCAATCATGGATCAATTTTTATTAACTATGTTATGTAAATTTGGTACCTCTGAGCATAAAAAATAAATAAAATAAATATAGCCTTTACTCATGAACATTGTTTTTACAGTAAATAAATAAGTTTATGGTCATCTGCAGTTTATGGTTTGTCATGTTGTACTTTGACATAGGCCTCCTCCATTTCTTTCCATATTGTTCTATCCTTTGAGAACCTCCTCCACCCCTGAGGAAGGTCATCCTCCCATCTTTTCAATGGTCTTATTCATTTTCTTTTTGTTCCCCTTGGAAGCCAATTGGTGATATCTTTGGTCCATTTTGCTATGGGGGTCCTCATCATGTGACCTGCCCATCTCCATTTCAAAGTCTTTACCTTCTTTATGACATCTAGTACTCCTGTTTATTTTCTGATTGCGGTTAGTCTGCGTTTATCCCTCAACGTAATGCCTAACATGCTTCTTTCCATACTTTGCTGACACACTCTCAGTTTCTGAATAGTGTCATTAGTATATGTCCATGTTTGACAGCCATATGTGAGCACTGGGAGAATGCAAGCATCAAAGACTTTCTTTTTAGCAGAGACATGTATTGCATTATTCTTCATCACTTCTTTCAATTACCAGTACCTCGCCCAGCTATTATTGATTCTTCTTTGCAGTTCTCTGGTCATTTGTAGATTAGGTGATATTACTTGTCCTAGGTATAGGTACTCGTCTACATACTCTATTTCTTGGTTATCGACTATGATCTAGGGTTTTTGATTATTAGTCATGATTTTAGTTTTAGTGACATTCATAGTCAGACCTGCTTTTTTACTCTCGATTAATAGTTGACGGATCATGTTTTGTAGGGTTATAGGGTTTTCTGCAAATAGGACAAGGTCGTCAGCGAATCGTAGGTGGTTCATGTTACTTCCATTTATGTTTATACCACTTTCCCAGTTTAATTTCCTAAAGATTTCTTCCAGAACTGCTGTGAACAGTTTTGGTGACATTGGGTCTCCTTGTGTTACCCCTTTTTCTATTTTGAACTCATCACCTATGCTTTCCGGTCTCACTTTAGATATGTTATTGTCATAAATTTGTTTTATGATGTTTATGTATTTACTATTGATTCCTTGCTTGTGTAGAGCCTCATATATGTAATTGATAGCGAATGCTTTGTTGTAGTCGATAAACGCGATGTAAAAAGTTTTCTCAAATTCATTACATTTTCCAATTAATTGTCTTACTACGTGGATATGATCAACTGTAGAAAAATTACTGCGAAACCCAGTTTGTTTCTTAAGTTGCTGCTCTCTAATATTTTTTTTAGTCTGCCAAGTATAATTTTGGAAAAGACTTTATATATGTTTGACATGATACTAATCGGTCTGTAATTGTCTATTTTGTCCATTCTATAGGTATTTGGTCTCTACTGATTATTTCATTAAAAAGGGTTGTTAAAGGTTGGGCTATTATTTCTATTAATTCTTTGAGGAGTTCATTCGTTATTTTATCTTCCCCAGGTACCTTATTGTTTTTCTTTGAAAGTATTGCTTTTCTAGTCTCACTTGTTAGTATTTCTGGGACTACTTCATTTTGTGGAAGTATTACATAATTACTCCTGTCCGCGTCGGACCTAGTGTACAGCTTTCGGTAAAAGCTTGTCGCTATTTTGCCTATTTCTTGACGTATCGATGTGATGTGTTCTACACCCTCTTTATTTTTACTTTGTAAGTTTGGCAGCCAAGTGGTGTATACCTTTAAACTTTTTAAGGCTTTCTTTATTCCCCCTGATTTATCTATTTCGTCTTTAATGTGTTTAAGTCTTGCTTTTTGTTTATGTTTTCCAATGGAGGCATTAATTTTCTTGCTTATATTTTTAATTTGTTTTTGGTTCTTTTTCCTGTCGTCGAATAGAGTTCTTCTTTCTTGTAAAAGTTTTCTAGCTGGGTTTCCTATGTTATCGCAAG